>OZ008371.1:150940744-151170669 GCA_963931995.1 Phaonia tiefii
GAAAGGAAAGGAAAGGAAAGGAAAGGAAAGGAAAGGAAAGGAAAGGAAAGGAAAGGAAAGGAAAGGAAAGGAAAGGAAAGGAAAGGAAAGGAAAGGAATTGAAATGAAATGAAATGAAATGAAATGAAATGAAATGAAATGAAATGAAATGAAATGAAATGAAATGAAATGAAATGAAATGAAATGAAATGAAATGAAATGAAATGAAATGAAATGAAATGAAATGAAATGAAATGAAATGAAATTCAATGAAATGAAATTCAATGAAATGAAATGAAATGAAATGAAATGAATTGAATTGAAATAAAATGAAATGAACTGAATTGATTTGATTTGATTTGATTTGATTTGATTTTAATTGAATTGAATTGAATCAAATTAAATTAAAGTTAATTTAGGTGAACTGAATTGATCTCAATTGCATTGAATTGAATTGAGTTGAATTGCATTTAATGAAGTTAATGGCATTGATTTGAGTTGAATGAAATACTTTAAATTTAATTAAATCCAACTGAATTTTATTGAACTGCATTTAATTTTATTTAATTGTATTAAACTTAATTATACGATTATATTGAATTGAATTGCGTTGAATTTATTTAGCAAATTTCTAAATATTTCATGCCCGTGAACATCTGAACTTTGAACATGAAACCAGTTAACCGATGTGAAATATCGGGTTTCCGGTTATTCGAAAAATACTGTTCTGTAAAAAACCGGCAAACGGTAATTGGTTTTGGAACCGGTTAATCGGTTTCGGTTTTGAACAACCTAGTGCTGATTATATCGATCCCGGCAATACGTTAAACGCATCCTCTATACATCTAAGACACGTGTTTGTAAACTCAGGTAATTCGGAGTCAAGCATTTAGGTACATAGGAAGATTAAAGTCCATATGGTCCATACAGAAAATCATTAAAATAACCTGTCAATAAGAGGTCTAGCATCGTGGCTACATTTCCATGAGATGTGGTGAAAAAATGGGGCAACGCGTTGCAACGTTACTGAGTAGTGGCAATAAAAATATCTGCCATTCGAGACAAGTGTGAATTTGAAGGAGAAACCTCCTTATTTGTGATTCTGTTAATCAATGTCAGGCGCTGTTAAGCGAATACCATTCACGAAATTGGGTATTTACAAAATTAAAATTTTTCTGTTTAAGGCGATACTTATTTCCCCAATAGACCAGGGCGAATCAATGTCTCATTTCACTTGAAACAGTAGCCTTCTTAAAGCTGTTTCCTACAACTCAAATGCAAACATTCTTGTGTCAGTTACTGTGTCCTTTCACACAAATCCAGTTGTTAGAACTTAATCGTTTTTTAATGCTCCACCCTGTGTTGATTTCAGTACTTATGGTACATCGAATGATAAGGAAGTATACAAGGATTCCAAACTGGTAAAACTTAACAACACCCAAATGCACAAAGTTCTTCCCGGCCATGTAGTTTATCTGGCAACATATGCAACATTTTTACAGTGCAATCCCAGGAGTTGAAAATGTGTACACCCACCACCTCCCTTTATCATCTAGAAGGCAGTTGGTATTGGTGTAAGAGTTACTCGTCCACGGAAAGTCATCATTAGTGTTGGTAGCACCAGACGCAACAGCAGCAACAACAGCAACAATATTTCGTTGCAATAGCTAAACAAAAGTTCATATTTCATTGTAACTCGTAACTTTGCGCCATTTAAGCTGTGGTGTTTTGTTTCACAAGTTCACTGATGTTCCATTTGTCTGTGGGGAGTTTAATGCAATTATATTTCGTTGTGTGTACGAATGTGTATTGGTGTGTGTGAAAGGACTCAAACGAATGCTTATATACGCGTGTGGAGATATGACATTGGGTGTGTGTGTGGAATGTGAGAGTTGCATTCACACATGCGAACAAATAAATGGTGAACAAAGCACCCGGATGGTGTTTGTTTTTAAGTGTGAATGTTGGCAGTTTTTCCAGCTTTTCCTTCTTGTTTGTTGATTCCATTTCATGTTACATATATACATTTTTTCATATCAAAGGAATAGTTTTTGAGCTTATATTTCCAATACTTTTTTGTGATGACGAGGGGGTAAACATAGATATAATTTAAAAATATACGGACTATAGCATTCGATGGACTATAGAAGCATGGACATTTGATCAATCTCCTTTAAACTTATGTCCACTTCTGATCTTCGCTATCCCTCTTTTTCGCTACTGTTATTTTTCTTCTACTTTTCTGTCTACCTGTGGCTATACCCCTCGCATTATGTCAGTCAACGCACAATCGACATCATGAAATCAGCTGTAACTTCATTGTTTTATTTCAGTCACTTTGAAGTTTGATGGTGATATTGGTGTTGCTGCTGCTGGTGGTGGCGATGGTGATGTCTTTTTTTCCATCTGGCTGCTGTTATTGCTGTTGCTTTTTTCTGTTGTTATTGTCCATCTCACAAACAGTGCACAATGCAATGGTATTCGTTTATATCTTATCGCTGCAACTCACACACACAACTCCATGTTGCGGGTTGGTATGTGTGAAATCATGAATTCCTGCAACACTATGTCTGCATGTGATAGTATGTGTAAGGGTGATCTCTCTTTCAGTTTCAGGCTTTGTTGTTTGTCTTATTTTTTTGTGCTTCTATCCAAAATCCTTTTGTTCACACGTTTTGTCCTTTTTTTCTGCTGTGCAGGAGACAACCATTGTGAATTGTAGAGTATGCATTGGATGAATGCATGTTTTTGTGGCGTGGTGTGAGTGTTTTAGACAGATGTATTGGTTTCAATAAAACCCACACACACAGCACAGATATTCCCAGTTTCTCAAGTCCTTTTACACAGGACAGCTTTTTGGGATTTGTTAAGTGTATTTGTTCGTTTTTTTCCCAAAGTTATTGGTAACAAAATAACACAGCATGTTGTGGTCAAGAATGTGTGAAGTTTTATCCTTTATCTTCCCAATGGCCTTCTGTTTTTTTTTTCATCTCTAAAGTGAAGAAATCAAATTTCAATTCTAAAGTAAATTTTGTGGTTTTAGTGGGATATTTTGTTCTAAGTATGATGCTACGAAACAAAATGTCACTTGAGAGAAAGGATACAAACGTAGAAAGGGACATGTTACAAGTGTGTATTTTTTCAATGGCCGGCCACAGAAATGCGGTATTAAAAGGCCTTAAATACCATAGGGGTGGAAAATTGTCAGAATGTGAAGGTTGCAAGACAAGGAAACATTTTTGGCTAAATGGAAATTTTTTTTAGAGAGACAATGTTTTGAATTTTGAATTGGAGGTTGGCACAACCGAATTGGAGGTTGTCACAGCCGAATTGGAGGTTGTAACAAACGAATTGGAGGTTCTCACAACCGAATTGGAGGTTGTCACAACCGAGATAGAGGTTGACACGTACATCACTTTTTAACTTAGGTGGTCTCAAACAACCCAGAAGGGCAATATGAGGATAACATGTTTCTCCATTCTGCTCGATTTTCAACTTTTCTTCCCCAGTTGGTATCACCAAACTCTCGCAGGCAATATTCCACCTGGTCTTTCCAGCGAAGTCTTGGTCGTCCTATTTTTTGGTGTCCTTTGAGTACGTTTTCGAATACCTTTCGCACTGGTTCATTCTTGGTCATTCTACTGACATATCCTAGCCATCGCAAATGCGTTATTTGGATACGCATAACTACACCGATGTCGTTATACAGATTATACAGCTCGTGGCTGATCCGTCGTCGATACTCGCCGTTTTCTTTTATATGACCATATATTTTTCGGAACATTTTCCTCTCAAAGACTCCCAGAGATGTTTCATCAGCATGCGATATGACCCAGGATTCTGCGCCGTAAAGCAAGACAGGATTGTATGAGAGTCTAATATAGTTGGATCTTCTTTTCTCCAGAGGGTCGTATCTCTGAAGTGCTTTCTTCCTAACACCTATTTGCAAGCTCAATTCGGTGGTTAGTGTGCCCGCATCTTTCTTTCGGCGGTGGTCACTTCGCATAGTGACGGCGACACTATCAAGTATTTAAGCATGAAAAAGCTCCTCAAAATACCGTTCGGAACCGGTGTAAAACTGTGAGTATAAAACTAGAAAGCGTAAAGCTCACTGGTTGTGAGAAGCTCTCCCAAATTCCTTCATGGGATGTAATGGGAAATCATTTATTTATTTAAGCTCCAGTCTACGTTCGATTTCTAGACTCACGTTATTGCTGCGGTCCACGCCAGATCCGAGGCAACTAAATTCGTCCACTACCTCGAAATTGTAAGGGGTATCAACGTTCACCCTTTCATCCAAACGGGTGGAAGTTCCACTTGTCGAAACCATTAATTTTGTCTTATCCTCGATTACTTTCAAATCTGCTTTTGCTGATTCCTTCTCAATTCTAGAAAATACTCCAGTAACTTTTAGCAGATTTCCTCCAATGATGTCCAAATCATCAGCATACGCGAGCAGCATGTGACTTTTGATCCTGATAGATTTATTCGTATTGACTGCAGCTTTTATCACGATGATCTCAATTAATATGTTGAAGAGATTGCATGAAAGAGTGTCGCGGAGCCTGAGAGCTCGCCGTGTACTACATGGTTTGGAGAGATCTTTAACAATCTTTGCGGAGGATTTCGTGTCGGTCAGTTTCATTCTACAAAGCCTTGTTAGCTTGACAGGAATACCAAGCTCCGACATAGCTTTTCCCCGTAATGTGCTATCGAAGGCAGCATTATAATCTACAAAGACGTGGAAGGTGTCGATTTGTTTTTTGTGGGTTTTCTCCAGGATTTGTCGTACTGTGAGTATCTGGTCGATATTTGACTTTGCAGGCTTAAAGCAAGAAACGGTTTTAGCCTCTCACACATTAGGCTCGATAGGTCCTTGTATGCGATAGACAAAAAGGCTTATTCAACGATAGTTGGTACATATACTCGGGTCTCCTTTTTTGAATACAGAACACAGTATGCTAAGGCTCCAGCCGTCTAGCTAAATGTTGCATATGAGCTGATGCATGCACTTTTCCAACTCATAGCCGCCAGTCTTTAAACAGATCAGCCGGTAGTTGATCAATACCAGCGGCTTTATTGTTCTTAAGCCGGATGATTTCAGTTTTAACTTCACTTGTGCTAGGAAGGGGGACAGTCGACGCCATCGTCCTGTATGTGCTCAACATCCTCATCTACATTGAAGTGGGTGAAATAAAGGAGGGATGATCTCTCTATATTTCCAACATACTCCGCACGTCTGTGACAAGATTCCAGTCGCTATCTCTACAAAAGAGGGGCCCTGGTCCATTTCCATCGGGTTGGCTTTGGATTGTTCACTTTTCCATCTATAAGATTCAATTCGCTCACCCTCGAGCTTTCTACACAATCGTTTTTCTCTTCCTAAACAAACGGGTCCCCTCTCTATTTATACCGCTATGTCGCGGCTCGCGTTGGATCTGACTGAAGCGTTGCCATAAGTGCAGCATTATTTTCATCACTTGCCATACGACCAAGTGCGGTCTCTGCACCAGTTTTTATGGAGTTGGATATGGATTTCCACTGCACTTCAGGGTCATGAGGCGGAGGTGCGTTCTGCGGCAGTATCTGAGTGAGATTTTCTGCATAGGCTGTGGCTGTCTTAGGTAATTAACGATGTGCAGCTTTCAATATGTCTGGCTTCGTACGACTGTCGCTCTGGTTAGCCTTGTGCGAACCTTTGCTATAACCAAGTAGAGATCCGAATCGATATTAGCTGCTCGAATCACACGTACATGCAGTACACAAGTAGAGTACCTAACATCAACTACCAGCTGTTCAATCTGGTTCTTCGTCTGTTGATCAGGGCCTATCCAAGTAGCCTTACACACAAATTTTTTTGTTGTTGATTGGATGCAAATATAGCGTGTTTATGGCTTGTCGCAAATATAGTGTACTTGTGTACAAACACATTGTGTTTGCTATTGAATATAACATGTTTGGGACACAATGATTAATAGGTTATAATATATGTATTTTTGACCCAAATTTGGCTTTGTTTTTTGAAAACTGCTGAAAACAATAACGTGACAGACAATAAAGAAGAAAAAACAGTAGAACTTCAATTCACGAAAACAACAATCGTGTACATGGTTGCTGCAATATGTTGCTGGGCCGGTATTTTTCAGCGTGTATAAATATTGTTATATTGGTATCTCGTACTTCCCGACAACCATGTTTTTCGCCGCAGCAAAATGTAACAGTGTCATTCCGTTGTGGGAAGTGATGGCGTGTAGATAGAATTTACCAATATAATTTAAAAAGCTTAATAAGTTGCATTTTGTTGAAGTCTTTCCAAAGTAGCTGTGTTTTTTGTACTTCATTTTGACCCCAAATTAGGAGGTTATTACTAAAAAACTGAACAAAGTCAATGCTAAAATTTACATTTTAAACTTTTAATTTCAAATATCTTTGTAACGGTTAGATACACCATCACGAATCAGAATATTTTTTTGGTTGTGCTGGCTAGTAGAATATCAAAAATTAAAAACATCGGGCTACAAATTTAGAAGTTACATGCCATGAAAGTTTGAATATCAACAAGGTGGTCTACTTTGACACCCTGTAGCAAAACGTATGTTGAGACAAGGTGCCTCTAAATATCATATTCCAAAAGCATGAGCCATCCCCTTCACATACGAAGTCAGTTCTTCAATCATACAACTACTTTAGCAGTTCTGATATTATGTCTTACCGCTTTTTTGCAATTGGCCCACTGTGCCACGCAAAACTTCTTGGGAGTACATTAGGCTGGCAATCAAAAACCAACTTTTTTTTGGTATATACCAAGTAGATTCTTATGCCATTCGGTCCAAAACTAACGTGGTGAAATTTTGAGCCCAATCGGATAACTCTAAGCCGTTCCCGTCATGTGGTTAAAGTTTTCGGGTTTAGGCATTTTGGGTGTAAATTTATATACAATGTAAAATTTTGGTTTTATTTCACAGTTTATTTGATTAAAACATTGCGCATTGATTTAGTTTTACCTGAATATAAAGTGGAAAACGTTTTAGTAAAATCCCAGCACTCTTGGGATTCAACTCTTAATTTGAAAAAAATTTTAACTTTTAGAAAAAATTTAAATTTAGGGTATTCGGAATTTTCCCAAAAGTTGTATCTAAATGCAAACATATATTCATCTCGGATACCAGTGCCTTTTGGTAGAAGTCTATCCGCTCACAATAAGGTATAACACGATATGGTCACTCAAGGGTTCGAGGGAAAATCGCCAAGATTAAATTGTAGCGGTGCCGAATCATGAAAATTGCAAAAGATGAGCTAAAACCATAAGTTATGTAATCAAACCGATTCTATAAAATCGGCTGTGACAATTGTTTACAATAAGCGGTTGTAGAAACCGTTTTAAAAACCCGGTTTTAAAAAACCGTTTAAAAACCCGGGTTTAACACTCGCAATCAAAAATCAGTTTGCATAACACTGTTAATAAATCCGGATTTGATTATAGGAACCGGTTTTTTTTTATTTCAGTAATTGGAACCGGGTTTAACAACCGCGGAATCAAACAATTGCAAGAGATGAATTGAAAATATAAGTTATGTGGTCAAACCGGCTGCGTTCCTAAACCCCGGGGTTTTAAGCCTGCCTGACCACATAACTTATATTTTCTATTCATCTCTTGCAATTGTTTGATTCCGCTGTTGTTAAACCCGGTTCTAAATACTGGAATAAAAGACCGGTTCCATCAATCAAATTCAGATTTATTAACAGTTTTATACACACTGATATTTGATTACTAGTGTTAAACCCGGGATTTTAAAGCCGGTTTTTTAAACCCGGGGTTTTTAAACAGGTTTTTAAACCGGTTATGGTAAACAATTGTCATATCCGAATTTGGACAATCGGTTTGAGTACATAACTTATGTTGTTAGCTCATCTTGTGCAGTTTTCATGATTTGGCACCCATATAAGGCGATTGATGGTGCAATGGTTAGTGTGCGCGGCTCTTGTACATGAGATCCTGGGTTCGAACCCGGCTCTGACCACCTTCAAATTTTCTTTCGGCGGCGGTCACCTCGCATAGTGACGGCGACACTATCGAGTATATAGCCATGAAAAAGCTTCTCAAAAATACCGTTCGGAATCGGTGTAAAACTGTAGGTCCCAATCAGTGAGCGAAAACTGGAAAGCGCACAGCTCAGTGATTGTGAGAAGTTCTCCCCAGTCCCTTCATGGGATGTAATGGGAAACCATTTATTTTTATTTATTTTATAAGGCGATTAGGGCGATTTCTCCTCGAGATGACCTACTTTGCCGCACCATATCATCGTGAAACCGTTGAGTGACTATATCGTGTTATACCTTATTGTAAGCGTGTAGACTTCTGCTAGAAGCCATTGGTATCCGAGTTGAATATTTGTTTCATTTAGATACAAATTTTGGGAAAAACCCGAAAACCCCAAATTTCGATTTTTCCTAAAAATTTATAATTTTTTCAAATTAGAAGTTTGAACCCCTAGGGTGCTAGGATTTTACTCAAATTTGTATCACTTTATAGGCAAGGGCAATTCACTGCCCAATTTTTTATTCAAATGAACTGCGAAATGACAATTTACTAGTGTATACAAATTTACACCCAAAATGCCGGAACTCGACAACTTTAACCACAAGTCGAACCGGCTTAGAGATATTCGATTGGCCTCAAATTTTCACCACGTTAATTTTACACCGAATGGCATAAGAATCCGTTTGGTATTTGTTATAATTCGAGAAAAATAATTGATCCATACACTTCATTGCCACTTCATAGTATGTACATTAGGGTGTTCTCCATCAATAAAAATTTTTTTTGCTCAAGTTTTATTTGAAAGCTTATAGGGTAAATTATTTTTGAGAATTTTTTCAGATTTTTCGAAAGTGGTTTAGAGGTCGCGCAAGTCGAATTATCCCCAAAAATCTGGTATTGCGGTCGTTTTTTGAATTTAACTTAAAACTCAGTCAATAACCACGATTTTCTTAGTCTGTAAGTCAACATTTTTGAAACTAAACTTCCAAACTTTTATGGTATATTTTCTACGTATTAAATTTTTTCGTAAATTTTGAGTAAATTTTGTAAATAACGCTTTATATCTTTTAAAATTCCTATGAAAATTTAAAAAACTAATGATACACTTTAAAAGACGTATAAATTCCAAGCAGTTTAGTGAAAAAAAATTGAATTGACTGTTACTGTTCCAGAGTTATACCAGTTTAAAGCCTTTTACCCATTGTATGAAACTAATAATATTATAATCTGTTTGCTATTTTGCATCGGATTTGCTTTAAATTTCTATGAAAATTTAAAATACTAATAATGACACTTTAAAAGGGGGTAAATTCCAAGAAATTTTTAAAAAAAAATTTGAATTTGCAGTTACTGTTTCAGAGTTATGCCACTTTAAAACTCTTTACCCATTGTGTGAACCTAATAATATAAACTGTTTGTATTTTCCATCGGATTTACTTGTATTATTGTATTATTGAAAAAATCTACATGCGCTAAGAAAGAATTACACGTAGCAAAAGTAGCAAAAAATATGCCCCGGCAATATATTGCAGGAACCATATATAAGATTGCTTGCAAACATATATATCTTTCCTGCAATATGTTGCTGGGGCTGTTTTTTCTGCGTGTAACTCTTAGTCGTTACTTAGCGCATGTAAATTTTTTCATGAATATAGTGTCTAAAGCAAATCTTATGAAAAATTGGCAAATAGTTTATGGTATTATTAGTTTCATACAATGGGTAAAGAATTTTAAAATGGCATAACTCTGGAACAGTAACAGCAAATTAAAAGTTTTCTACAAAATTGCTTGGAATTTATCCGTATTTTAGAATGCATCATTAGTTTTTCAAATTTGAATAGAAATTTTAAAAGTTATAAAGCGTTACTAACAAAATTTATCCAAAATTTATGAAAAAATGTAATACGTTGTACTTTATTGAGCAAAATCATTGCAAAAACTGGTGGTTTATGCAATAAAAGTTTGAATGTTTTTCTTTAAAAATGTTGACTTACAAACTAAGAAAATCGTGGTTATTGACCGAGTTTTAAGTAAAATTCAAAAACGTCCGGAATACCCGATTTTTGGGGGAAATTCGACTTGTGCAACCTCTAAACCTCTTCCGTAAAATCTGAAAAAATTTTCAAAAATACTTTACGCTATAAGCTTTCCAATCAAGCTTGAGCAACCATGAAAATCGAAAAAGAAAATTTTTTTGGGATACTCTAGTGTACATACTATCCAAAGTGGCTGTCCGCATATTCTCAAATTCAGAAATTGTATTTTCGCATAGTATAGAACTAATGAACTGTTTGTGCATAAACTGTCAATTACGATATTTTGAAATACAGAAAAATATACAAAACGTCTTTTTTTAAGTCAACCGCCGATTGACGAACTTTTAGAGGCCTCATTTTATTTATCAAAATTAACCGCCTATCATAACTGATTGATATTGATGTTGATACTCCATAAAAAAACTAGTAAATGAATAGCATTGATGGTGTCCTCTTTGTGGAAGAATCCACTATTTGCGCAAGGATTAGTTCTCATTATATGATATCCTTATAAATATTTAACAAACAGGAATATTTGTTTCACATGAGGCAAAGCCACAACTCAATTTGATTTCCATGTAAAGTCATTTCAATGAAAACGCAAATATGAAGTCATCAATTGATCCAACAGATCCATATTGAATATTCAGTAAACGGCATATATGTACATACATATGTTCATCAAACACATTCCTCACAATACTGTGTCAATAAATGTCATCTGTCAGTTCAGTTCGGTTCCGTTCTGGTCTCATACTCCTATATATTTATAAAAATAAAAGAAAATGTCAAACAGCACTGAGCAAGAAAATGTATGACAACAAAAATGAAAAAGAGGCAAATGTCTTATGGATAAAGCCAACCAAACCAACGTCACGTTGTCAATATCAGGGAATACGGGAAAACGAAACAACCCTTCAACCTGCAACGCGTACTTAAATGTTAGGGTGTCACTTAATCCGAAGAATTTGAACCTAAAAACATTCTTTAGCACACAATACTTTTCTAAAGATTGTACATATTGCAAAGATGCAGAGTAGTCGCTTAACTCTTTAGGCCCTAAAACAAAAATTGAGTTTTCTAAGTCATCACAAAATAAGACACCCTAGTGCATACACGTCAGTATAAACATGTACTGCTATGTATATTGATTAAGCCACCTGCAGTCCTTTTTTATTATACAGCTCTGTAATGTTGCACCGCTGCCACGATGCCACCACGTAAACTTTAACGTTTAACGACAGTTTGCTAATAAAGTCAGCAAACAGAGCCATCGTCGGTGGCATATGAAGCCACACGATAGCGGTCGTAATATCTGTCGCGTATGTTGAAACAGAAAATTAAATGTATTTCAAAGTATTAAAAGCAAAAGATATTTAAAAATAGATTTTAAACTTTTTGGTGCAACCGGGATTTAGCAGGCGGTGTAGATTGCTGGAGAGGGTATAATCATCTTAATACGTACACGGTGAAAACTCGGTGTTTTCGGAGCGAAGTTCCTTATCGGACGTTGCGATATGGGAGCTAAATGAAAAAAAAATAAACAACCTTTTTTAACAACTTTAATACAACCCAGTATTATTAACTATATTGGGTACTTTTGCTTTGGTTGGTGTCTAGACTAACATATGATGGAAATTTATTGTTTAATATAAAGATTTCTAGGTGGAGCCTGTAACCAATATTTAGTATACAGGGTGGTTCAGTTACGACTGGACAAATTTCACCAGCATACTCCTTAGCTCATTTCATGAAAATATACCCAACTACGACCATCCCCGAAAAAGCAAGGGGGCGAAATGGCAGCGGTTTGAAAATTATCGGATTGGTGGTCGAACGGTACTAGGGTAAAATTGCTAAGTTCTGAACCAATGGTCGGATTTTAGGTTTTGATTTTTGGGCTTATTGGAAAGGCCTTTAAGATACCTTTCAGAATCACTAATAAAATTTAAAAAAATCGCTGAGATAAGGAGCTTCCAATAGTTAAATTTTGGAAAAAAAAGACATAAGAACGTGCACATAACCTCAATTTTCTCATCGAGATGGCAGATAACTTATGTTTTTTTTCTCTTCTCTTCTTTTCCTACCTCTTACCTTTCCAAAATTACCTAAACGAATCCCAGACGTCTTACCGTTCCAAAGTTATGACTATTTGACTGAAATGCATAATTTTTTTGAAAGTGAAATAACACATTTATGTATCTGTTTTGTAAAATTAACTCGAAACTTTTCTTGTACAGAAAACGATTTTTTTTTAAATTTCATGACGTAAATAATTTTACAATAAATGTTTTAAACTTAGTTAGATTGGCCGTTAGTAAGTGGCCATCGGTGGTGCAATGGCTAGTGTGCGCGGCTCTTGTACATGAGAACGTGGGTTCGATCCCTGCTCAGACCACCTTACATTTCTTTCTACGTCGGTCACCTCGCTTAGTGATGGCGACACTATCGAGTATTTAGCCCTGAAAATGCTTCTCCAAATACCGTTCGGAATCGGTGTAAAACTGTTGGTCCCAATCAGTGAGTTTAAAACTAGAAAGCGCACATCTCACTGATTGTGAGAAGCTCTCCCCAATCCCTTCATGGGATGTTAAGGGACACCATTTGTTTTTCAGGTTTTCATACATGAAAATCTCTTTCAAATTTGGAATTTGGAATTTGATTTAAGAATTTGGATCAGTATAATATGAATTTGAATACAACTTTTACATTTTGTATTAAACACGCATTCGAAATTGGAATATGGTTTACATTCTAATTTAAAATTGAAACGTAATTGTTAAATTTCAATACAGTTGTAAAATTTGGACTGTTGGACACGAATATGTACATGAAATGGACCCTAAACACATGTATTGGAAGTGCTGCTACATGTGTAATTTAATTTAAAATAAAAAACCGTAAAACCGGGTTGCGTCAGTTTTTGAAAAATTGAAAACCGAAATCCGGTTTCTGGAAAAACGGATTTTTCGCACAAACCCAAAACCGGATTTTAACAAATTTCGGGTTTTTGGACACTACACCATTTCCAATTGAAATTTGAAAAATATAAATTTAATTTTGAAAAATATCAATTGAAATTCGAAAACTATATTTAATATTTGAAATGCATCAATTGAAATTTAAAAATTCTATTTGAAATTTCAAATAGATCAATTGAAATTTAAAAAACATCAATTGAAATTTGAAAGACATCAATTGAATGTCACCTCGCACTATTGAGTATTTAGCCATACAAAAAGATTCTCAAAATACCGTCCGGAACCGGTGTAAAACTGTTGGTCCCTATCAATGAGCGCAAAACTTGAAAGCGCACGGCTCACTGGTTGTGAGAAGGTCTCCCCAATTCCTTCATGCGATGTAATGGAAAACCATTTATTTACTGATTTAATTTGTTCTGGAAATCGTTGCTGCAACAAATCGAGTATTTCACGCACGACTCAGACCCCAATCACTCCTCAAAACGCACCTAACCTTGCCTACCAAGTTTGTTAGTCTTTCGCGGAGTCTCCCACAATGAGGCAAAAAGTTCATCCCTTCTCCCATGGTGACTTCGAGATACTTCACCTCTGTGAAGTACCGGATCGTGCTACCGCCAATATCACGCACGATTGGAAAATGGGACTTGAAGCCACCCATTAGCAACATTGCCACCTATCTTTCCCACCTATATACTAACTCCTACACGCTCGCACCACCGAGTAACAATACCCATCACGTCGACACATTCAGAACTATTTGACCCTACTATAACTGCATTTCTGTCACAGAAGTAACTTCTACAGAGTAACTTCTGATACGCTAGCGCCACTAGTCTTGCCTCCACGCCCGCCCAACTCTGATAACTAAACGCACCTTTAAAGTCAACGAAAAGACCAAGACATACTTCTGTGTAGACTTTCCAACTATTCTCCTAACGTGCGCCCATGCATCCTCAACAATTCGACCCCTCAAGTACATTGAAACAGTCGGAGGTTGGATTTTAAATCATATTGGCGGACGATCGTTTCGGAGTCTGACACTCTAAACAGACAGTGGCAATTAGTTCAAATACAGTTCCAATTTGGAAATTTGTATTTGTATTTCTATTCTCTCTCTAGCATTTTGGTTTTCTAAAGAATATTTCTACATATCGGTGCCATACTACAAATAAAACATCTCATAACTCGATTGAATATATGAGCTAGTGTTCATATTTAAGGATATTGTGGCTCCCACATTCGTGCCGCATAGATATATAAATATAATTTACATTTATTGACAACAAATACCAAACATATTGAACATGTACTATACACTACATATCCTTGAAAAGGAATCGTTATTTGATTGTTGTAAAAAAATATTTGCAAATGTCAATAACAATTGTTATTGAGTAGATTATTATGTTATGTTATTTTATTATTGTCAATATATGAGCAATAATGAAATCACAACGCGTAAATAAATTTTCAAAATATATTTAAAAATAACTGTTACGTCGCAGTGTCTGAAATTTACAAAGACCATCAAAACAGCATTCAATAATTTATGCATTTAGAAAAAAAAGTAGGTGTCAATAAAAAGAATTTAATATCCAAAAATTATGAGGTTAATATCTTATAGCAAAGCCATTCTGACGTATGATTTATGGTAATATGAAAATAAAAATTGAATATGACTCATACGCATCCTTTGTGCGTATGAGTTATATAGATTATTTTTTAACAAATATGAAATTGATAGGAAACCTTTTGTTACAATTCGCAAAATTGATGAGGATTTTTAAATACATTCTTGATGATCAAATTCCTTACTAAAGTCAAATCAAATTTATATGCATGATTTTGTTGCTGTGTCCATAAACAATTGGTAATTGAAATTCCATATCACACTGTGGAAATGATATCAAAATGTGTCGTAAATCTTTAAAGTATTGGACTTAGCTTTCACAATCATCATACTGACGATATTTCGAGTGGAAACGTTTTGTATTCGTTAATAAATTCCATACAAAGAACCGTCATTCCCGGCATCAATACCAGAGCCAGAAGTGATGTCAGCTGAAGGGTTTGCTGCAGAGTATACCATTGTATGGAGAAAAGGTATTACAAAATATTTCCAGTCTCTGTCAATGGTATGACGATTCGAATATTAAATGCGACCAGATATTATGTCAGTATTTGTCTTTCAATTGCTGGTACCATTAATAGTTTCCATAACAGTTGGCCGTTTAAATACAAAAAAAAAAACATTTGAATCCATACTTACTGCTACATATACGTACATAGTCTATGGGTCTGTTCAGGCATTTGAATGCGTGTATATATTTGAATAACTATTCACCTTTGTATACACAGGTTGAGAGTGTGGCCTGATTTTGAATAATTGTATGGAAAGATATATTCGAAAAATTAAGTTTGCCATTAGTAAAACATGGTTTCAAATTTCGTTCCATGATGGGATTCGGGAGAACTTCCCACAACTACACGATTTCCAATTGAAATTTGAAAAAAAAATCAATTGAAATTTAAAAATTCTATTTGAAATTTGAAATACACCAATTGAAATTTGAAAATTCTATTTGAAATTTGAAATACATTAATTGAAATCTGAAAAACATCAATTGAAATTTAAAATACACCAATTGAAGTTTAAAAATCTAATACATAAAATCGGTTAATAATTTTTAAATTTCCTTTCCTTAAAATGCCTTTCAAATTTCAATTGATGTCTTTCAAAATTTCAATTGTTTTGTTTCAAATTTCAATTGATGTCTTTCAAATTTCAATTGTTGTGTTTCAAATTTCAATTGATGTGTTTTAAATTTCAATTGATGTCACGAACACACGATGTCTTTCAAATTTCAATTGTTGTGTTTCAAATTTCAATTGATGTCTTTCAAATTTCAATTGTTGTGTTTCAAATTTCAATTGATGTGTTTGAAATTTCAATTGATGTCTTTCAAATTTCAATTGATATCTTTCAAATTTCAATTGAAGTTTTTTAAATTTCAATTGTTGTATTTCAAATTTCAAATAGAATTTTTAAATTTCAATTGATGTATTTCAAATTTCAAATATAATTTTCAAATTTCAATTGATATTTTTCAAAATTAAATTGATATTTTTCAAATTTCAATTGGACATGGTGTAGTGCGCTGCACGCTTTTTGATTTTACACTCACTAATTGGGAGCTACAGTTTTTCTCCGGTTCCGAACGCTATTTTGAGAGACGCTTTTCATAGCTAAGGACTCGATAGTGTCGCTAGCACTAAACAAGGTAGCCGTCGTCGGAAGGAATGTAAGGTGGTCAGAGCAGGTACCGAACACACGCTCTCATGATGAAAAAGAGATGAAAAAACGTTTTTATAAAATGCTAAAGAGTACAGTTTTGACAGCCATGTTTTTGAATTTGAACTTAAGTCAAATCTTGTCTTAAGATTGATTCGAAATAAATATATTGTGTACCATTACATCCCATGAAGGGACAGGGAAGAACTTCTCACAATCACTGAGCTGTGCGCTTCCTAGTTTTACACTCACTGAATGGGACATACAGTTTTCACCAAATCCGAACGGTATTTTGAAAAACATCTTCATGGCTAAATACTCGAAAAATGTAAGGCGGACCCACGTTCTCATGTACGAGAGCCGCGCATACTACCACGGACGTGGACGGCCACGCAATGTGACTTTGAAAGCTGTATTCTTTTTCACTTTATACGCCTATTTTTCTTCTGCTCTAAAAAACTTTAGATTGTTTTACATTTCAGTAAACGAACTGGCAAAATAACACACTGTTTCCAGTGTTGATAAATTAGAGGACAAAATCATTTTGCTATCCACTTAAAAAACTATGTTTCCTAGACATTGAGAAGCTGCAAATACCAGAAATATCAAAGTCCTATCAACAAAAGCTCACTCTCCTGCTAGAGCAGAATACTCCCCCTCCTGAGGACCCAGAAGCGCAGTGGAAGCATATCTCTCATTCTATGGAACTGAACTTGGCTACCAACAACCGCAGAAGGATAAGCCATGGTACGACGAAGAATGTCGCATTGCAACTGATGAAAAAGACGCTGCACTTATGGCAACGAAACAGTCAGTTACAATGCGTGCTGCGAATGAGCGGTACAGGAGGCTCAGAAGGGAGGAAACCCAGTTGTTTAGGTGGGAGTGAAAAGACCGAAATGTGCAGAAAGAACAATGACTGCTGAAAATTTTTCCAGAGGGCAGAATAATGGGTTGCCCTCCTGTAAGGACGAGAATGTGAATTTGGTGACTAATAAGCAGCACTTTTCAGCACTACTCCACTCAGAGTCTTCCACTGAAGATCAGGAAGAATAATGGACCGCACTTTTTAAGGCAGCTGGAGAAGGACTGATATACCACACGCGGAGACATCCTCTGGAATTGGACTTCATGTTGCACCTAACAGACATTCGAACAGTTAAGCTGAATTATATTAAAACCTTATTGTGGAGTTCTAACTCTGTTGAAAGGCGATTAATGTACATCTCACCTTCAGTCACATTCTGGAATATCGAGATGGTGGTTATAATATGGCTTGAACGCCTCTCAACCATACCAGGCGAATTTACAAGTTCAACGATGGGGACGAAATGTGACGTCCAGTGGTATTACAGCGGTCCTAAGTGTGCCAATGGTGTTATGATAGATAGTTAAATTTTCCCCACATCTTTTTGAGTGAACACAGACTTGAAATTGGCTAGAGATTCTAAATTATCATATCGTAATAAACTGAGAAGTAGGAGTTTCTTCTTAAAAGATCAAAGTTCGCAGGATGCATTAGACAAGTCAAAAGACGAATAACGTGATAAACGAATAACGTATGTAACGAATAACGTCTTTAGCGAACAACGGCTTTATCAAATAACATTTTTAAGAACTAACGTCATTTCCGAATAACGTTTTTAACGACTAACATCTTTAACGAATAACGTCGTTAACGAATAATGTATTTACCAAGTAACGTCTTTAACGATTAACGTCCTTAACGACTAACGTCTTTACCGAATAGCGTCTTTAACGAAGAACGTCTTTAACGAATAAGGATTTTAGCGTATAACGTCGTTAACGAATAACATTTTCAACGAATAGTGTTCAACGAATAACGTCTTTAATGAATAACGTCTTTACCGAATAACGCCTCTACCGAATAACGTCTTTATCGAATAACGTTATTAACGAATAACATCTGGAACGAATAAGGTCTTTAACGAATAACGTCTTTAATGAATAAGGTCTTTAACGAATAATGTATTTAACAGATAACGACTTTAACGAATAACGTATTTAACTAATAACGTGTTTAACGAATAACGCATTTAACGCATGAAGCCTTTAACGAATGAAGTGTTTAATTAATAACGCCTCTAACGAATAACGTCTTTACCGAATAACGTCTTTAACGAATAACGTCTTTAATGCATAAGGTCTTTAACGAATAACGTCTTTAACGGATAACGACTTTACCGAGTAACGTCTTTAACGAATAACGTCTTTACCAAATAACGTATTTAACGAATAACGTATTTAACGAATAAAGTTATTAATTAATAAAGAATCTAACGAATAACGTCTCTACCGAATAACGTCTTTAACAAATAACCTCTTTAACGGATAACGACTTTACCGAGTAGCGTCTTTAACGAATAACGTATTTAACGAATAAAGTCTTCAACGAATAAAGCCACGAATAACGTCTAAAGCATATAATGTTTTTTAACGAATAACGTCTTTAATGAATAACGTTTTGAACGAATAAAGTTTTTAATTAATAACGCCTCTAACGAATAACGTCCCTACCGAATAACGTCTTACACGAAATGCGTCTTCAACGAATTATGTTTTTAACGAATAACGTCTCTAATGAAAAACGTCTTTGTCGAATAATGTCTTTAACGGTTAACGACTTCACAGAATAACGTCTTTAACGAATAACGTCTTTAACTAATAGCACCTGTAACGAATAACGTCTTTATCGAGTAACGTTAGTAACGAATAAAATCTTTAACGAATAACGTCTTTAACGAATAACGTCTTTAACGAATAACATTTTTAACGAATAGCGTCTTTACCGAATAACGTATTTTACACACAACGTCCTTAAGGAATAACGAGTTTAAGGAATAACTCCTGTTCCGAATAAGATTTTTAACGAATAACGACTTTAACGAATTACGTCTTTACCGAATAAAGTCTTTAACGAATAACGTTTTTATCGAATAACGTCGTGAACGAATAACGTCTTTAACGAATAACGCTTTTAACGACTAACACCTTTGACGTCTTTTTAACGTGATTTACGGAATAACTTAGTTTCCGAAAAATGTTTTTAACGAATAACCTCTTTACCGAATAACATCTTTAACGGATAACGATTTTAAGGAATAACATGTTTTCGTAATAACGCTTTTAACGAATGACGTCTTTGCCGAATAACGTCGTGAACAAATAACGTCTTTAACGAATAACACCTTTAATGAATAACGTCTTTACCGAATAACGTCTTTAAATAATAATGTCTTTAACGAATAACGTCTTTGCCAAATAGCTTCTTCACCGAATAACGTTATTTAAATCCCTTTAAAAGTGTATAATTTTTTAAACAAAAATTCAAATACGAGTCACTGCAAACGATACCCATAAATTTGATCATTATACATTGTGGAATCGCAAATGTATATTTGCTGGATGGCAAAGGAAAAGAATCAGGCAAGGAACGCGCAAAAAAATATGCAACGTTTTATTGACATCATGAAAAATTCAAAAGGCATAAGCGGAAATAAAGTAGTCATAGACTGACTCGAAAGGATTGATTGTATGTGTGTATGTATGAGTGCCAGTACATACACTACCACTTAAATAAGTGTAAGTACACACATGAGTGTAGTGAATAAGGGAAATGGTTGAATGAACAAATGATTGAGAAAACAGAAAAACTGACAGGTTCATTCATACTCGTACCTATGTCGGAATTGTTTATAAATGCAAAACGATGAGCTTACATTTTCCGAGCAGATATTTTTGTAAAAAAAAGGGGCGAGAGCGAGAGGGACAGTGGGACACATCAGTTACATACATAAATATATCAATAGTGTCAACGGAGGACGGTATCAAGGGTCACTTTGGTACTACATTGCAAGACCATATCGTCAAGACTGGGGAAATCGTCCGGTCATCTTCTACTTCAGCCAATGATACATTTTATTTGTTTTGCTCCACTGTGTGAATGTTAATATCGAATTCAGTGCACAAGAGGGCACCACTTGAATCATTTATGATTTAAAAATCATATTGACTTTTATTTAAAAATAGCTTTCAAGCATATGGTCGAGTATATTTGAGTGCTTGCACTCATAACTGTTAGATTGTAAAATTTAATTAACAAATAATAGATCTTCTTCAGAATGTTACCAGCATTTTAACAGAGTTATGCTATAAACAACTATGTGGGCTCTTGAACTTCTGTTAATGCTCCTAATAGAATAAGGTGCAATAGTGCTTTGCCAAGTATTGATAATTAATAGGAATTAAATAGATTGAAACCGTATTGGAAAATGAGCAAGGATTTTCATTACTTATTCCCCCTTCCTCATTAATACACGAACACATCCTTCCTCCTCTTGCTGACACTTACATAATTAAAGTGTGTTAACATTTGGTGAGTCATTGTTTCCAATGTCCTTTTGCAATGTTGACATGTGATATTATATGTTTTTCTCGTGAAACGTATAAAACCGCTGTTAACAAAAATTAATTTTAAGAATCGCATAAAACCTTCCGATTTAACATTATCAGGTCAATCCAGGAATATTCGTTTAAATTAAAAGTCTATTAAAATTTTTATAGTTTCGTACTAACTACTTTGTGGCAATGCAACATCCACAAACCGTGATTGCAATCCTTCGCCTTAATCTTAAAAGTAGCGGATTTTATGATGTTTTCATTATCCTGTAAGTGAGTTTTTCTCAATTCATCGTGCTTCTTGGCAGTTGCTGGATAATTGCATGTCATAAAAGTTACAAACAAATACGAGATATATTTAACTTTTTATTTGACAAGAAGCTTATCAGGCAGAAAATAAAGGAAATATATTTAAGCGAAAAACTTGATGTTCTTTTGTGCCCTTTGTTGACTGGCCAAAACAAGAAAATATGTTAAGACTTTTGACAGTAAAAGATTGAGGTTTAAATTAAACGAATTAAGCGAATTGAACGGTACCCAACAAATCAAAGGAGTTTGAATGGGTTAAAATTTAAAAATTTTATCTTTCAACTTTAAATGTTAAACATTTAAAAATGTTAAACTGTTTAGAAAAAGCAGGCTGCATAACGCTCTCTCGTCCGCTCACGACACCTAAAACGAAGACTAAACAAACGCACATACTCGATAGCTGTGAGCCATAACAAAAAACGTTCTCATGCACAAGAGCTGCGCACACTAGCTATAGCACAACCGACGGCCACTAAAACGGATACAACGCATACATTGATAAAATTCATGGTATTCATACAATTCAAAAATTTCACAGAATTTATAAAATTCGTAGAATTTACAGAATTTATAAAATGCACATATTTCATGCAATTATTTTAGAATTCGTAACCCAAAAGTCAAAGAATTCATAAAAATAATAAATGTACAATTTCATAGAATATATTATTAAAAAAATAATGTTAATATTGATGGTTATGGCAAAATATTCTTGTGGATGTTTTCGCACAAGTAGGAATTCTCGCTTAGTTGAGATTTGTTTATCCCTATAATGTGTGATGATATACCTAAATATTTGTGGAGAAGGGAACTGATGATACGCCTTGGCGGGCAGTGAAATAGCTATATTCCCAACCATCCACCATAATAATCAATTTCATATTATTTGTTTAATAATATATTCTATGAAAATTTACTTTTTGTTATAAAAAAAACTTTTTCATGCAAATTGATCGTGAACTTCAAAAATTATTGAAGAAAAAAATAGTAAAAATTATAAAACTCATATAACACTGTGAGATAAAATTTGATTTCTTTCAAAATTATGGGGTTCTGTCAACGGATTCTGGTAGAAAGGTATAACAACGGATTCTGGTAGAAAGTATAACAGAAAGTAACAGAAGATTCTGGTAGAAAGGTATAACAGAAAGTATACGTGTGTCGGCGTTTTTCCAGATCCAATAAGAATTTTTTTTTAGGGCTGGTCAAAGTTTCCGCCCCTCGGAACTTTCCTGCAACATATGGGCATGCAAAATTGTGTGTTCCTTACTTCTAAGGTACAAACAATGTTCAGAAGTTTTATAGAAAAGATTCAGATAAACATTTTTGTGAAACAAATTAACCCTCTAACTGTCACGTGCAACCATAATTTTTACTTTTTTTTGAAAACTCGCAAAAAATTGCTCGAAAACGACGGGTGGCGTGGTCAAAATGTTCTACAAAAATGATCACCATAAAATTTCACTATATGTGTCCGAACACTCCAAAACACAAATCATAGCCCAAGTGCTAGAGAAAAGATGAAATATAATAAAATTCAGTATATTATGTGGACTATTGTTAATGGAAACAGCAAAATGAGAAAATTCATTATTAACCCTAAGAAGGCAGTTAGTTTTTGCTTATTATCTACCACTTGGGCTAAGATTTTTGGTTTTGGAGTGTTCAGACACATACAGTGAAATTTAATGAAATTTATTTTTGTAGAACATTTTGACCACGCCCCCCGTCGTTTTCGAGCAGTTTTTACGAGTTTTCAAAAAAAAGTAAAAATTATGGTTATACGTGACAGTTAGAGGGTTAATTTGTTCCACAAAAATGTTTATCTGAATCTTTTCTATAAAACTTCTGAACATAGTTTGTACCTCAGAAGTAAGGAACACACAATTTTGCATGCCGATATGTTGCAGGAATGTTCCGAGGGGCGGAAACTTTGATCCGCCCTAAAAAAATTCTGATCAGATCTGGCAAAACGCCGATACACGTATATTTTTTTTCGGACCATTCTACCAGAATCCGTTGACAGAACCCCATAATTTTTTTTGGTGCCGCACAGTGTAATTAATGAAAATTTAAAGTTCTTAGAATTCACAGAATTTATAAAATAGAACTCATACATTCATAAAAGTCATATGTCCGGAAAATTTATGTACTCATAAAATTCGTAATTCACAAAATTCGTAAAATTCAAAGAATTCTGAAAATTAATGTACTTAATACAATTACTGTAGAACTCATAAGTCAAAATCATAAAATCATAGAATTCCCAAAAATCATAAAGTTTATAAAATTAACAAAAATTCAAAAGTTTATAAAATTCATCAAGTTCTTTAATTTCTTATAAATTACAGAAATAATAGAATTCATAACATTTTAGAATTTATAAAATAAATAAAAATCTTAAAATTAATAAAATGCATATAACTCATAAAATTCATAGGGTTCATAAAATTCTTAAAACTCATAGAATTTATAAAATTCATAGAATTCAATACATTAATAGAAATCATACAATTTGAAGAATTCATAAAATTTACAAGACTTATAGAATCATAAAATTCGTAGCATTTATATATATTTACTAAATTTCCAATATTTCATGAAATTCATAGAATTCACAAAGTTCGTAAAATTCATAGAATTCACGAAATTAATAAATTGGAAAGGGATTACAGGATTCATAATGCTCATAGTAACATAAATTAATAATTCATTAAATTAAATCGATTATATTAAATCAATTCATAGAATTCATAAAACTTATATAACTCCGAAAACTCCTAAAATTCATAGAACTCTTAAAATTCTTAGAATCCATAAAACTCTTAGAATTTGTAAACTTCATAAGAACTTCATAGAAATCACAGAATTCATAAATTTCATAGAATTCATAAAAATATAAAATTATTAATACTACGTAGAACCCATAAAACATAAATATACAAATGACAAAATAAAAGTAGAGCTCACAGAATTCATCAAACTCATAAAATTTAAAGCATTTTTATAGAATTTATCTAATTCGTGGAATACACAAAATTGATAGGATTAATATAAATCTCAGAACTCATAAAAATTATAAAATTCGTAAACTTCGTAAAAGACATAAAATTCATAGAATTCAGAAAAAAATCAAAACTTTCATAAAAATCCTAAAATTCATATAATTTATATAATTTATACACTTCATAGGCATAATAAAGTACACACATATTAGACGTCATAGAATTTATACAATTCCAAAAATTTCCAAATTACATCAAATTCTTTAGATTTATAAAATTCACCGAATTCGTAAAATTTATTCAACTCATAAATTTTAAAAAGTTCATCGATTTCATCGAACCCACATTCTCATGTACTAGAACCGCGCACACTACCAATGCACCACCGATGACTACAGAAACAGTAAAACAAATTCAAAATAAAGGACTTCATTGCACTAGCAAATTAACAAAAAAAAACACTCGCCGCGTGTGTTTCCTTATATACATTTTCGCACGCTCTTTTTCGTCTTCCAAGGAGAAAACTAACAGCTCGAAGGCAGCTTGCATACCGAACGCGAGATGTAAAAAAAGTAGGCAAGTAACAGAAAATGGTTCCAAGTACAACTGTCGTGTATCTCTACAATAAATGGCCAAGCAGTTCGATATTCACCTTATGTAAATGCCGGGGCACACGACCATTCCAGGGAACCATAGAGCAGATTAGCTGGGGAGATTAGGGTGTAACTTACCTGTCCTACTGGATACTCGAGAATGTTTTGCTGCTGCTCTTTGGCTGTTAAATAGTTTTCCGTAGGTCTCCAATTTCCGATATCCACCAGTACACTGGTTGGTTTTTGGGCATATGGTGTTGTGATTTGGGCATACTTTCATTGCAGACAGACGCTATAATCTGGACGGCACGATTTAGTGTAACAACAGCTTGGGTGATTTCATCATTATTCTAGTCTAGGTTTCGGAGTCGTGTTATGAAGGCAATTAACTCTTCCTTGCCCACTTGGGCAAGTTCACGTCATTGCCAGTGGCATTCCCTATGTCTCTAAATTTTAAGCTTAATGTAGTGATGGTCGCTTAAATTTATGTCCTCCGAAATATTCCAGTTCAAATTTGAATCATCCAAAGCAATGTTTGAATCAACCAACCAAAGGAAATGTCGGGTATGCTCTTCCCTCGGTTGCTTCTAAACATGCGGCTGTGTCCTCTGTTGTTTACTGCCAGACCAAGAGATGCTATCACATCATTAACGAAAGCGTCTCTTTTATAAATTTTGCCTGCATTCCACTCTGGAGATTTACTGTTAAAATAGCATTCTACAACCACCTTATCCTTGCCCGACCTTATGGTTGCCTCCAGGGCTCCTATTGCTGTCTTTCTATCTCTGTCTCTGTCGTGTTGTCTCGGGGGCGGCCTGAAACCATTTTCGTTGTTCCAGAAATACCCTACTTAGGACCGTACTGCGCTTGATCCTAATGCCTTTCAGCGGCTTCGTCATTGTTTGATGTTGTTCCATTACGTTGTGATTTGGGGAAACCACGAAGTCATCACGCTTCTTACTACTCCTCTCATTAGGGTACCCCTGTCGGTGGATGCTTATGAAGCCCTTTAGTATGACTTTACTTGGCACCTGTACCTTTCTGTAGTACGCCCTCCATACCTGCCATAACTCTACCTCAATCTCAATTTCCATCTCAATCTCTATTTCTATTTCTAGCTCTAGCTCTATCTCTATTTCAATCTCTATCTCTATCTCTATCTCTATCTCTATCTCTATCTCTATCTCTATCTCTATCTATATCTCTATCTCTATCTCTGTCTCTATCTCTATCTCTATCTCTATCTCTATCTCTATCTCTGTCTCTGTATCTATCTCTATCTCTATATCTATCTCTATCTCTATCTCTATCTATATCTCTATCTCTATCTCTATCTCTATCTTAATCTCTATCTCTATCTCTATCTCTATCTCTATCTCTATCTCTATCTCTATCTCTATCTCTATCTCTATCTCTATCTCTATCTCTATCTCTATCTCTATCTCTATCTCTGTCTCTATCTCTATCTATATCTCTATCTCTATCTCAACCTCTATCTCTATCTCTGACTCTCTCTCTCTCTCTCTCTCTCTATGTCTATGGCTATGTCTATGCCTATGTCTATGTCTATGTCTATGTCTATGTCTATGTCTATGTCTATGTCTATGTCTATGTCTATGTCTATGTCTATGTCTATGTCTATGTCTATGTCTATGTCTATGTCTATGTCTATGTCTATGTCTATGTCTATGTCTATGTCTATGGCTATGTCTATGGCTATGTCTATGTTTATGTCTATGTCTATGTCTATGTCTATGTCTATGTCTATGTCTATGTCTATGTCTATGTCTATGTCTATGTCTATGTCTATGTCTATGTCTATGTCTATGTCTATGTCTATGTCTATGTCTATGTCTATGTCTATGTCTATGTCTATGTCTATGTCTATGTCTATGTCTATGTCTATGTCTATGTCTATGTCTATGTCTATGTCTATGTCTATGTCTATGTCTATGTCTATGTCTATGTCTATGTCTATGTCTATGTCTATGTCTATGTCTATGTCTATGTCTATGTCTATGTCTATGTCTATGTCTATGTCTATGTCTATGTCTATGTCTATGTCTATGTCTATGTCTATGTCTATGTCTATGTCTATGTCTATGTCTATGTCTATGTCTATGTCTATGTCTATGTCTATGTCTATGTCTATGTCTATATCTATGTCTATGTCTATGTCTATGTCTATGTCTATGTCTATGTCTATGTCTATGTCTATGTCTATGTCTATGTCTATGTCTATGTCTATGTCTATGTCTATGTCTATGTCTATGTCTATGTCTATGTCTATGTCTATGTCTATGTCTATGTCTATGTCTATGTCTATGTCTATGTCTATGTCTATGTCTATGTCTATGTCTATGTCTATGTCTATGTCTATGTCTATGTCTATGTCTATGTCTATGTCTATGTCTATGTCTATGTCTATGTCTATGTCTATGTCTATGTCTATGTCTATGTCTATGTCTATGTCTATGTCTATGTCTATGTCTATGTCTATGTCTATGTCTATGTCTATGTCTATGTCTATGTCTATGTCTATGTCTATGTCTATGTCTATGTCTATGTCTATGTCTATGTCTATGTCTATGTCTATGTCTATGTCTATGTCTATGTCTATGTCTATGTCTATGTCTATGTCTATGTCTATGTCTATGTCTATGTCTATGTCTATGTCTATGTCTATGTCTATGTCTATGTCTATGTCTATGTCTATGTCTATGTCTATGTCTATGTCTATGTCTATGTCTATGTCTATGTCTATGTCTATGTCTATGTCTATGTCTATGTCTATGTCTATGTCTATGTCTATGTCTATGTCTATGTCTATGTATATGTCTATGTCTATGTCTATGTCTATGTCTATGTCTATGTCTATGTCTATGTCTATGTCTATGTCTATGTCTATGTCTATGTCTATGTCTATGTCTATGTCTATGTCTATGTCTATGTCGATGTCGATGTCTCTGCCTCTGGCTCTGTCTCTGTGTATGTCTCTGTCTGTGTCTCTATCTCTATCTCTATCTCTATCTTTATCTCTATCTCTATCTCTATCTCTATCTCTATCTCTATCTCTATCTCTATCTCTATCTCTATCTCTGACTCTCTCTTTGTGTCTGTGACTGTCTCTGTCTGTATCTGTCTCCTTTCTGTGTCTGTCTGATATCGACATCGACATTGACATTGACATCATCATCGACATCCTCATCCGCATCGAACTTGACAGCTACAGAACATGCACATGGACATCGATATCGGCATCAACAACGACATCGACATCGTCATCGACATCGCCACCAAAATCGACGTCATCATCATCCTATTCTTATCGTAATCGTGGTTTTCATACTTTTACAGTTATAGTCTCAGTGTTATCGTTTTTGGACTTATATGTTATCGTTATCAATATTGTTAGCGATATCGTTATTGTTATCATTATAGTTTTGTATTAAGTTGTTACAGTTTTAAACCCTTTCTTGTTGTTATCGTTACAACAATTATAATGTTATCGTTATAGTTATTGAAATACATTCTTAAAACCAATCTTAAACATCTAATGTTTTTTTTTTTTGCAATATCGTGAATATATCCCACTTATCTATATTACATCCTTATATCTTCTGCAGGCTCTCATGAATGCGTTTGTTTCAGTCCCCCGCGTTTTGTATTGAAAGCGTTAAATTACATTTTCATACGCTGCGGTGAACAGATACAAAAGAAAATCACGGAACTGTTATAGTGGAAAATTCAAATTTGTATATTTATGGTTGGAGATGACGCAATATGAGCAAATGCAACAGCACAGGGGAGACGAGGGTGGATGAAAACCGCATTCTCCTTAACCACTTCATGTCCTAGTTTCTTATTAGAGAATTGAGAATGAATGTTTGTGATTTACAGATTTAAACACAACATTTTTTATGAAGCTGAAATAAGATGTATCAAAACTTTTCACTTCATAAAACGATAACTATTTGAGATAAGAGATATATTTTAAAATATAATCCTATAATCCATATCTAAAGTAATTTATGCAATATCAATTTATTAGATTTCTGTAACAAAGCTTCACAATTTGTATTTTGTTCAATGTGGCAAATAAACAAATGGAAAACTCAATTAAAATGAAGGATTTTTTTTAGGGAATCCTAAACAACCAAACCAATTCAAGCGGAAATTTTCAGTAGAAGTTAAAATTTATAAAGTAATAACTGGCAAGTAGTAAATTTGTTGAAGATTAGAGAAATCTGATTGGGTTTAGTCAAACTTTAAGGAAGAAATTAGCAAAACAAATGCATTTTAAATCTTTACAGTATGATAAATTAAGCTTTAGTAAAAATAATTTAAATTTAGAATTTATACTAAGCGGATAAGTAATATGCATTTCATTGGCCATCGAATTAATATTAATTATACGTTTTATGTACATGACACTGCGACTTGGTGTTCTCAGCTGACTGGCGTAAACAGCTGTGAGAAAGACTATCCCACAAAACCTAACACTGAACACGCCCTGAACAAATCTTAAGTGCCTAAATGATATGCAAACCAAAAACAATCAAAATGTACTTAGAAGTCACATGTTTTTCTCTTTCTCTCTCACTTTCTTTCTGCGTGTCTTGCGTTTGTAACACGCGATTGAGACTCGAAACAATAATAAGCACAATTACAACAACGTAAATACATACCCATAAAAATGTAAATTCATTGGAAAATTATCTGAGATACTTGAAGTTATGGTTGAAATATTGACTATGGTCATTATTTGCTATAATTAATAATTCACACAATGTTATTTCACATGTGGCTGCTGTTTTTGTTTGTTTCGCAAACAAGTAACCCTGAAATTATACAATAACAATAGCGAACAACAATTGTTGCTGGAAAAACAATAAAAAGTTCACAATATTAAAATATTTTCCCACTGGCATAATAAAATCGTTAAAAATTGCTCAAACTCTTAATTACATGAACATTTTATTATTTTGCAAACAAAAAGGCGGGCTACTTACTGCATGGATTTATGATGAAGGGGCCAAAGGTAAGCGACCTGGGGGAAAACAATTGATTTATATTGTTACGGGAAATGCAGCCGTACAAACAAACAATTGCGAGATTTGTAAATCTGTGTATTTGGGCAATACCAACGATTCTTAGAAAATTTTCAATACTTATTGAAAAATTTTATTCAATGAGTTTACCAAGGGACATCATATTCCGCCCCTAAAGTTGAAGTTGTAAATTGAACTGGTACCGTTAAGGACCGTTCAAGCCATATGACACCGCATACCGGTATTCTAGGATGTGGCTGAAAAAGATACCTACGTTAATCCTACACTGAAAGAAAATCTTTACATCAAATCGATGATAAATGTTCATCAATTGTTCTTTATTGAATTGATGACAAATTTCACCAATTCAATATAAAAGTTCTTCAATTTGAAGATTGTGCGTTTCTTCACCTTGTTCAGTTTCATTGATTTAATGATATTTTTTACATCAATCTTCATTATAGGGATCTTTAATAAATACGCCCGTAGTATTGACAAAGTTCATCAATTGTTCTTCATTGAATTGATGACAAATTTCACCAATTCAATGTAAAAGTTCTTCAATTTAAAGATTGTGCGTTTCTTCACCTTTTCAGTTTCATTAGTCGTGTTTTGGTTACAGGCAAGCGATTATCGCTTGCTAAGTTGTAAAGAAAACAGCATTTTAGCGATAATTGATTTTATTCCAAAATATGAAAAAGGGTTGAAAACGGTAAAAGATGGCAAAAAAAATGTTGTTTAAACTGAGCGAAAATGATTTGCGCCGCTAAGTTTTCGCTAAGTCTTCGCTAAGTGCTCCATACAAGACAAGCGATTATATAAGCAAGCGTTGTAACCAAAACACGCTTATTGATTTGATCATCTTTTTTACATCAATCTTCATTATTGGGATCTTTAATAAATCTGTGTCATAAAGGAAAAATGTCTTAAATGCACTTAGGAAAATATTGATTAAGTGCACTGCGATCAATTACCTCCAGATCCAGTTTTTGTTTAATTTGACTTATGCATCAGGAAGTCATGCACCAGATATTGTTTACATATCTAATTAAATGTCAGAACACCTCATGGAAAATACCTCCTAAAGATGCTCACCTAAAAAAGTTGGAAATGAACATAAGTCGCTTTCCTTTTCGGCACAGAAATATGGGCGTAGTATTAACAAAGTAAAGGGGAAAATAAAAGTCATAGAAAATTGAAGAAATAGATAATGGAAAACAGTGCAATGAACAGAAAGCATTATCCACGCTATAATCATTTTTATTCACGAAATATTTCAATCAGATTTACCACCAATTTACATCAAATTGATGACAGACTTACATCAGACGGATGACAACTTTACGTCTTATTGACGAAAAATGTACAGGAATTTAATGAACAATTTGCATCAAAATGGTGAAAAATTTACTTCAATTTGATGACACACTTACATTAAATTGATGAAATTTATAGATCAACTTGATGTAAAATTTTCGTTGAATCAGCGTAAACTATTCATGAAATATGGTGAAAGATTGAAGAAATTTACCATCAAATCAATGAAATGTGTTGTAGGTTGGAAAATGGGAAATGGTTTTTATCAAATTGGAGGAAGAGATTTCTGTCAGTGCAGGCGACGAAATTAGTATTCTGCACAAAGGTCCTAAGATCATTCAGCATAACTGTATACTTATATTACAATATTACTTTCAGGTCATACATAAGGCCAGGTAGTAGCATATAAGATGTTCGACGCTATCGTCCTCCTCTTCATCCACATAGATTGTACAGTAATTTTGAGCTGATATTCCACATCCGTCGGTGGTGCAATGGTTAGTGTGCGCGGCTCTTGTACATGAGATCCTGGGTTCGAACCCGACTCTGACCACCTTCAAATTTTCTTTCGGCGGCGGTCACCTCGCATAGTGACGGCGACACTATCGAGTATCTAGCCATGAAAAAGCTTCTCAAAATACCGTTCGGAATCGGTGTAAAACTGTAGGTCCCAATCAGTGAGTGAAAACTTGAAAGCGCACAGCTCAGTGATTGTGAGAAGTTCTCCCCAGTCCCTTCATGGGATGTAATGGGAAACCATTTATTATTTATTTATTCCACATCTAGACGCGTGTATGCCTATTAAAAAGTGTACAATGATCACAGCTACTAACGTAGGTATCTCGCGCGGCAATGGATATCAAGTTGGACTCACGTTTCAGGTCATAAGAGAGATTTTTTAGCAACCTGACTGCCAGAGTTGATGTCGATACCCCAGGTGGTGTTGATGTTTCGTCCCAGTCAAAGGAAAAACTTATACGATTGCTATGACTTCTGCCTAAAAGACACTACAATAATCTGGCAGCATTTGTGCAAGTGACCGTCGGTGGTGCAATAGGTAGTGTGCGCGCCTCTTGTACAGGAGATCCTGGGTTCGATCCCTGCTCCAACCACCTTAAAATTTCTTTCGACGACGGTCACCTCGCTTAGTGACGGCGATACTATCGAGTGTATAGCCATGAAAAAGCTTCTCAAAATACCGTTCGGAATCGGTGTAAAACTGTAGGTCCCAATCAGTGAGTGAAAACTGGAAAGCGCACAGCTCAGTGATTGTGAGAAGTTCTCCCCGGTCCCTTCATGGGATGTAATGGGAAACCATTTATTTTTATTATTTGTGCAAGTCCAGAATAGCCTAGAATAGACTGCAAACCCTACTTTATCATCTTGTTTCTGGTCCTTGGTGTATAAGTCTAAATAACCTCGTGTGCGTCCGTTTCAGTCCTGCCTATCAGGAAATGTGTGGAGAATTTATGCTCAAAGGTAAAAATGAGTGCCATGTAATCCACTTATAATGTGGATTGTGGCAGATCCGTTAAAATCGTCCCATGACCATATTGGCTTGTGATCCAACGCGATGTCAGCAAATCGAATGGTAATAGTGGAATAACAACGACTTTTGTCAATAGACTTAGGTATGTGGATTTTTCCAGTACTGGGCACCAAACGTCAATACCGGGCGAACTTCCGATGGCTCTTTTACACTAATATAGAGTTACGGTGGCTCTACTGATCCTGTCTGTAGTGTTTGACCTGAAACGAATCTTTCTGTCAAGAATCACACCTAGATATCGTGAATTATCCTTTATGAAAAAATTTCTTTACCACATAGAGACATTGGCTGGCTATATCGTACCTTCGCATAATAAAGTTCTGCAGCATATGGTAGGGGTATTTTCCCCGAACTGCAATTGACAGGTCGCCAGCAGATGCTACGACTGCGTAACCTAATCCGTCCAGCTCTAGCCAAACACCATTCAGTGCTAAATTCCAGAAAAGTGGGGATAAGACTCCACCTTGACGCTTTCCTCCATTCAAATATTGATTTAAAGTCGTGTGACCCAGGGACGAGTTTATGCGCCATTGCGTAAGTCATCAATAGATCAAACTAATAGTACCCTGATCAAGACAAAGTGCCCATAGGAACGATTCTGTCGATCTCGATAAGACGTTGTTAAAGGCAACCTCTATACCGACAAGTGGGAAGAGAGTTTAATCCTTTAGCTAAATAGATTTCTATACACCCTGAAACACCTGTCTTTTTGCTGTTTGGATGCAACTATAACGTGTTTGTAGCTTGTCGCAAATATAGCATACTTGTCTCCAAACACATTGTGTTTGCTATTCAATAGTAGATGTTGGAGACACAATGATTAATAGACACAAATATAATATGTTTTTGAGACCTAAATATTCATTTGTTTCTTGAAAACTGCTAACAATAAAAACGGGGCAGACAACAAAGAAACAAAAACGTAACATATTTTCAATTCATGAAAACAATGTTTGCCAACATATACATGTTTCCTGCAATATGTTGTTGGGACCATATTTTCCAGCGTGTATGAAGCTCAGTACGAGTAGAGCATACAGACCGGTTTCCATAGATTTGTGTATGCTGCAAGCATGCTGGAATGAGGACAGCTAAGGCAGCGCAGAGGTGAGTCAATATCTCAGTCATAAGTTAAGACAAGAGACTGATTTGTCAGAAGTCTTTTGAACTAATATGAGACGATTTCCCCGAATTGGGAGTGAATACCACCTTGGTGTCTCTCCATCTAACGGGAATATAAGAGAGATTGCTGAAGCTCGTATAGAGTAGCCAGGGAGCATTCTTTCAGGGGGTAAAATGAAACCGAAAAGGGTAAAAAATGGTACCACCCAGCGGAACACGCAGCTGAAGATAGACTTACTGAATTTGTGGCATACATTCCTCCTACAAAAAAATTATACCGATGAAAAGGAATTTTTTCAAAAGCATACTTTTAGGTGTAGAGCATTTAAAACGGGGGCAAAACAATACCATAGCGCAAACAAAACGGCTAAAGCCACTCGGGCTGGATCTATAATTACGAAACTTGGGTTCTACATTTACCTTGTAGCACAGAAGTTCGCTAAAAATAATTCGTTCTTTGAGGGGAGTAAATCAGGGCTTAAAAGGGTAAACAATTGTACCAGCTACCGGAATAAATGGCTGAAATTAGAGTTATGGCATGTGGTATTCGTGTTACAACAAAAAGAGATGGGAATAAGAAGAGATTTTTGAAATATCGTATGTACTTTTATGGGTAAAATATTGGAAAGGGAAGAAATATTGTACCATTCCAGAGCCACAAAAGCCGAAGGTATAAACGTGAATCTTGGGTTGTACACACCTCTCGCAGCGCAGGATCACAATAAAATGGGGTTTTATGACTTTGTCCTTAAAGGGGGTAATACAGGTTTAAAGGGGCACATAAATCGCATTATTGAATTGAACACACGTCTCAAACTGGAGTTATGAAATATATGGCATATATTCCTTCTACAAAAAAGGATCGCAATAAGAAGGTATTTTGTTAAATACCTGTGGTTAGAAGTAACACATTGAAAAGGGGACAAACATTGTATTGAAAAAGGGACAAACATTGTACCGCTGAAGTTAAATTAAAAAAATAGGGTATATATTGCTTTCACAGCATAAGCGATAAAACAGTAAACAGTAAAACAGTAAAGAAATGTGTCAAAAATCCTACCATCGCTCAGAAGAAACGAGGACTGAACCTAGGACTTCATCCTTTGAGGTCTTAAAAAATGGAACAAAAGGCAACAAATGGCACAATTCCCAGAAAGAACGACTGAAGCACGTGGCAAGTTGAAATCTTCGAGCCGCACAAATTTAACAACCAGCTGGCGAGAGGGGAGTCGACAGATTGAAATTTGGCTATCCACCTACATGTTGAACCTTGGCTCCCGGTTCACGCGAGCGGGCAATTCCTGATACTAAGTTCTGTTTTTGAATTGTTATATTTCCGGGGACAACAGGAAAAACTTGGGACTAAAACGGTTCCATCGCCCAACACAAGAATCCCCCAACAAATCACGCCCGATAGAAAAGGATTTAAATTAAATTTGTACTATTGTTAGGTAAAACAATGAGAAGGGGACAAAAATTGTACCCGTTCACAGAACAAATGACTCAAGCTTAAGCAACAGAAATTTTTCGCTTACATTCCTCTTGTAGTACAGCTGAGCAACGGTAAAGGAATTTTCGCCTTTATTCCTTTTCTGGCGTAAAATGTGAAGAAATGGAACGAAAATGGAATGGAATTTGGTGTTTTGGTTCCTCTTGGAGCGAAGATGCATTAGAAATATGTGCTTTTAAGATGTAAAACAGAAGCCAAATGGGGACCTGGCGAGACTATGGCAATAATAGTAACACTCCTTGGTAATACAATTAAATTACGGTTCCTACAATTTGGCAAGCAGACTGTCTTCCCGCTATATAACGTTGGCCCAAAATGTGTTTTCCTTTCAGAAGATACTGTAACTTTTGCGAATGTTGGCTACTATCAGTTTCGATTTGACATTGTTTGAAGTAAACAGATACAGAAGAGACATCGACAGGCCGTGAAACGCTTTACTCCTCAAGCAAGCGGAATACTCGTGATTAGTTTCGATTATTTGTCGATCGCCTCGCAGAAACTGGAACAACGCGTGACACAACAGATGCCGGAAGGCCCCGTAGTGCTCTTTCCCACAAGAATATCGTCTGCAATAGGTCATTACATATTTGTGTCTGCTGCGCATTGTGGTGAAAAACGTGAAGGTGTTATTTTATACAGTGCAGGTAGTCTATCAGCTACTGCCTGCTGCAGACCGGCAATCGCGTCCAAACTACTCACAGTGGTTTTTATGAAGTCACGTATCTACGTAAATAAGGCCGCACATACTGTAGAAGGTTTCAAAGAGAAAATCGGTCATGAGTGCGAGCACTTATTACTCGAAGTTCTCTTCTTAACGATTGTGAATGCGGTAAAAAAAGACCCCAGGGGTCGACATAAATAATGATGGTGGCCTCTAGACTGTGGATCCTTCTCATAGTACTCGTGGTCCATACACAAACAATAGAATGCGGGTCGGTTTTCTCCTGGTGATGAACAATGCGCCGCCGGTGGCGATAAACAACAAAAACAGCAGGGTGGTAATTCAGGCAACTTGCTTGATTCTACAACCTAATCATACAATACCAACCGTGTCAAAGAAAAGTCCAAACAGTTAATTTTAACAAAATATGACTTAGAAAAACAACATCGGCTGAGACGTATGAACCACCTGTTATATTTCAAAGTTCAACAAGCGTATGCTTAATATGAAATGTAAAAAATATGGATCATACGACTGGTTATGCTGAAAAATTAATAGCAATCATACGTCTTAGAGAAATTTGATAGATATGACATTCGAAATTATGTTGATTTGAATTTAGACAGTGTGATTAATTTAGAAGTTTAATTTTTCATTTGTTTTACAGATCCGGAGAGTTATGTTTCAACATATTTCCTAATTATAAATAAAACTACAATAATAGATTTTAGATCTGTGTTAAGTAATGTACATCTTAAGTCTATTGTATAATGGAAGTGTACAGCACATTGAAGTTGTCGTGATTACTATGACGCAGAGACTGTCAAAAACGTCGGCAACGTTTTTGGCACTGTCTTCACCAAAGCAGAGATAACACAAACATGTTTTCCATTACATCCCACGAAGGGATTGGGGAGAGCTCCTCACAATCAACGAAAGGAAAGACAGAGATTCAATACTGGTCAATGTTATATTCAGAGTCGGCACAATGAGAAGGAATGTAACTCACGCGACTGGCGTCGCACTACCATCTTAGTTTTATTCAATATTGTCTGACAATTCGTCATGGAAAGACTTACACCCCAGCAACATCTCCAAATTATTCAGCGGTCTTACGAAATTCTGCGTTCAATGAAAAATGTTTTCGTGTACGTCGAGCACCATATGGTGGCACATTTGGGACTGGATGGATACCTAAATGAACCAAATTAACGCATTGTGGACTGATGAACAAATCGAAGAGATTCTGGAACTATCTTTATACCCACAAAAATGCACTGTTCGGCGTGGTTTATGGGCTAGGGAATCAATTGTCCTTATTTCTTTAAAAATTAGGCCGGACAGAACCTAACCGTCGAGGGACATAACCTACGGACTTGTTAACGGACATTTTGATGCCTGAAAATTAAACTCCTGGGTTCAATAAGGCGGTGCTACGTTACACACTTTGCAGTAAACAATGACTTTATTAGGACAATATTTACGTGAACAGCTAACTTCGCATTCGCGACCTGTCAATTGGCCGTCTCGTCCGTGTGATATCACACCTCTGGATTTTTTTCTTCGGGGTTAGGTGAAGTCAGAAGTTTTAGTAGATAAACCAGCTTAGATTCAAGACTTGAAGACCAACAGCACTCGCGTAATTCGCAAGATATCGGTAATCATGCTGGTAAGAGTGATGGCAAATTTGACCTACAGCGTAGTCGCGTAGTCACCTACACCTACAGCGTAGTCGCGGCCAACATTTGAATGAACTTATCTTTCAAAAGTAAATGTCAAACATTGTTCTTTCGAATCATAATAAACATTCAGATAGCCAATTTTAATATAAGTCTTTTATTTAAAATTAAAGAAGGTCGAAATGGATCACCTTTTGCTACGTGTTTTTCAACATCGTACTGAAGAAGTGCATTTTAGTAATGATTACTTTTTAATTATATGATCCGGCGTAAGAGTTTTAGTGATCAATTGCACTTGACGAAGGATATTTGTATTTAACGAGAGCACAATTAGGGCTGTGGTAAATTATTTTTTGAAAAAGTGTAAGGCAACAAACGGTTTGGATTAAAAAAATATATATTTTACGTATCTCCCAATGTTCTGCAGATTTAGGGACAGGACCCCTCCCTGGTAATGTGTATTAATTGATATTAATGTAATAACAATTATCCGCCACAGTATCAGAGACAAGTTATTTGTAACATACAATTACAGTGCAACTATCGTATGATTAATATGTAATATGAAAAAATTATGATACTAAAATTAATAATTATCATACGACATAGTGCAATTTCATTGATTTTGTACCATGTCTTGGAAAATAGATTGATTTTAATTTATATTATGTCTTTTTTAACATTGAAACGCAAAAGTACGAAGAAGGACTGGAGGGTATGATTCCAGCGGACTGTGCAACTGCTAATACAGCTCGCGAGACTGTGGGCATTTTAAATGATGCATTTCCGGGTTGGTCAATGTCTCGTTTTGGCGATTTGCAGTGGCCGGCAAGGTTGATCGGTGTGATCGCTCGAGACTTCCTTTTTTGGGCGGTTTTGAAGTCATGCGATTATATGAACATGCCACAGACTCTAAAAGCTCTCTAAGAGAATAATCGAAAAGAGTACGAGTTCTCGACAAAAGGATTGAAGCGGGAAAACAGCTCAAGTGCTCACCAACAATGGCGGTCCCTACTTGACTGATATTATCTTCAAAAAGTAATGGAAGAAAACTTCAAGGTCCAAATAAACATGTCGTTTATCTTTAAAGATATAGAAAAACATCATCGTGTGAGTGGGCCACCCTGTATGTCTAACAAAAACGGGTCCTTTCCAAATTTTAATTAAAGAAAACAATTGGAGTTATAATGGGATATTTGTGCAATCTCCAAAGCTCGCAAAATCTATGAATTAAATAATTCTCATGAAGGGACACGAACAGTACATGAGCTGTGTGCTTTTTAGTTTTTACACTCGCTGAGTTCCGAACTGGCTTCTGGGAAGGCCTTTCTACATCATTATATCACAATATTTAGACGTTTCTTTAAGCCAACACGATAATCTTTAGAACGACCGGTTTATTATCGTCATTCATTCAATTGAGCGCCAACGTGCGATTCCATCATTTTCTGAATCCCTTTTTAATTATCAAGATATTTAACAGAAGAACAATTGCGGATCCAATTCTTTGTGAAAGATAAAAGCTTTAACCTTAATGTTTACCAAAATTTTCCATGAATTTCAACCATGTGCTGGTGTACCTGATATTTAAACACAATTTTTTGTATTTCGTCCCAGGACGAATTAAAAAAAATTCATATTTTCCATGCAATAACTTATACTAAGTTAATAACAATTAAGTTGACACAAAAGTATTTGTAGCGTATAATAATATAAACTGCCTCTACTCAGACATAACGTAGGCGTTAATGTCACATTCACGCAGTTCAGTTCCATATCGCCTCTGGAAATTAATGTATTTTCCGTTTTGTAAAATATAAAAAAATATAACAACATTAACTAACAGCAGCAAAATGAACGCGAAATAAATTTGTTAATACAAAAATGAGCACTTGAAGTGAATGATGCACTTAAAAACAAAAGCCCTGGTGTCGATGATACTGATGATGATGATGATACTGATGATGATGCTGCCGCTGGCTGGCGTTGCCACAATTTTTTGCTTAAATCCAGGGGATCAATAAGGCCAGAGCTGAGGCTGAGCAGGGCCAGCAGTGACAGAAGGCACACTGAGGGAATAGAGGAGGAATCACAAGCGACATAAATTGCAATTAATTGCTTAAGAGCGCGTCGAGAATAAATTGAAATTAAATTACTGTCAAGAGGAAATTTTTGTAATTCCAAAGCGGCGCGATGCGATGCGATGCAATCGAAAGCAAAGCGTAGCGTGTCCACATTGTAAGCGGAACAACTGCTCACATTATTATGCCAAATAATAAATTGCATTATTACGCTTCAATGGCAGAAAGACAATGGAGAAACCACGCAGAAATGATCGAGAGTTAAAGGCGGCAGAGAAAAGAAACTGTACGGGATTAATGAACATTTCAGTTCTCATAATTATCCAGCAAATGCAGTGTAATGGAAAAACGGGGAAATGGCAGGATACAAAAGGAAATTTATAGTTGCAAAATGAAACAAGCAGGCAGTCGGCTGATTTAATGAAATCGACAAATAAAATATTATCAATAATTCGCCTCTATAAATAAAATTCAAAGGCAGATTAAGAATTGATTTCAACCTTAAAGAGGTAAAATATGTAAATGTATGTAAATGTAAAATGATATCAACTGTTTTAAACTCGGTTTTTGATCCAACCTTCTGGAAACACCGGGTAACTTTTCGTGATTTTACAGCTTTTCGGGTTTCGTTTTGTGTAAAAAAAGTATTATTGAATTGAATTGAAATAAATAGAATGAATTGAATTGGACTTAATAATACTGCATTGAATTGAATTGAGATAAACTGAATTGAATTGACATTAAATGAATTGAGTTGAATTGCATTGAATTGAACTGAAATGAATTGAGTTGAATTGAAATAAATTATATTGAATCGCATTCAATTCAGTTCAATTAATTTTAATTGAATTTAGTTGAGTTGAATTTAATTGAATTGAAATGAATTGGATTGAGTCGAAGTGATTTGAATTGAACTGAATTGAATTAAACTGAATTGAACTGAATTGAATAGAAATGAAATGAATTTAATTGAAATGAATTAAATTGAATTGAATTCAATTTAGTTCAATTGAACTGAATTGAACTGAATTAAATGGAATTGAATTGAATTGAACTGGATTGAATTGAATTGCACCGAATCTAATTGAATTGAACTGAATTGAATTTAATTGGGAAGAAGTGAAGTGATTTGGATTGAAGTGAATTAAATTGAGGTGAATTAAATTGAGTTGAATTAAATTGAGTTCAATTTAATTGATTTGCATTGAATTGGGTTGGAAGTGAATTGAATTGAGTTGAAGTGAATTGAATTGAAGTAAATTGAATTAAATTAAAGTGAATTGAATTGAATTGGCTTGAATTGCATTGAATTCAACTGAATTGGCTTGAATTGAATTGCATTGAATTGAGTTGAAGTGAAATGAATTGAATTAAACTGAATTGAATTTAATTGAATTGAATTGAACTGAATTGTACAGAATTGAACTGAATTCAATTGAATTTAGTCGAATTGAATTGAATATAACTGAATTGGATTGCATTGAATTGAATTGAGCTCAACTGTACTCAACTAAACTGAACTAAAGTGAATTGAATTTAATTGAGATGAATTGGATTGAAATGAAATGAATAAAATTGAGTTCAATTGAATTGATTTGCATTGCATTGGGTTGAAGTGAATGGAATTGAATTGAATTAAACTGAATTGAATTGAATTAAATTAAATTGAATTTACTTGAATTGAATTGGACTGAATTTAATTGAACTGAATTGAATTGAGTTGCAGTGAAATAAATTGAATTGAAGTGAATTGAATTGAATTAAATTAAACTGAATTGAATTGAATTGAATTTCATTGAATTGACTTGAACTGACTCGAATTGAATTAAACTGAATTAAATTAAATTTAATTTACTTGAATTGAAATGGACTGAATTGAATTGAATTGAATTGAATTGAACTGAACTGAATTGAATTGAATTTAATTGAGATGAAGTGAATTGAATTGGATTGAAATGAAATGAATTAAATTGAGTTGAATTAAATTGAGTTCAATTGAATTGATTTGCATTGCATTGGGTTGAAGTGAATTGAATTGAATTAAACTGAATTGAGTTAAATTAAATTGAATTTACTTGAATTGATTTGAATTGGACTGAATTGAATTGAACTGAATTGAATTGAATTGAATTGAGTTGAAGTGAAACGAAATGAATTGAATTGAAGTGAATTGAAATAAATTAAACTGAATTGAATTGAATGGACTTGAATTGAACTCAACTGAATTGACTTTAATTGAATTGAATTGAAATGAAATGAATTGCATTGAATTGAGTTGAAGTGAAATGAATTGAATTTAATCGAATTGAATTTAATCGAATTGAATTGAACTGAATTGAACTGAGTTGAACTGAATTCAATGGAATTGAGTATAACTAAATTGGATTGCACTGAATTGACTTAAGCTGAACTGTGCTCAACGGAACTGAACTGAAGTGAATTGAATGGAATTGAATTGATTAGAATTGAAATGAAATGAAATGAAGTGAATTGAATTGAATGGAATATAATCAAATGGAATATAATGAAATGGAATATAATGAAATGGAATCGAATGAAATGCAATCGAATAAAATGTAGTGAAGTGGACCCTAATGGAATACAATGGAGTGGATTATAATGGAATGGAATATAATGAAATGGAATGGGATGGTATGGATTGGAAAGGAATAAAATGAAACGGAATGGAATTGAATATACAGGAATGTAATGGTATGGAATGGAATGGAATTGCATTTACAGGAATGTGATGGTATGAAATGGAATGGGATGGAATTGAATGGCATGGAATAGAATGGAATGGCCTGGTGAGGAATGGAATGGCTTAGAATGGATTGGAATGGAAGTAAAATTAACTGAATTAAATTAATATATAAAGTTCTCCACGATCTTCAATTGAAATTATTCTTATTCTTTAAACGAGCTTAAGATCTTTTATTTGTTATTTGTGGAGACGAAATATTAGAGATAAATAAGCAAAATGAATTAAATTAAATTAAATTGAATTAAATTGAATTGAATTGAATTGATTGGAATTGAATTGAATTGAACTGAACTGAGCTGAACTCAACTGAAATGGATTGAATTAAATTGAATTTTATTCAATTGAATTAAACTGAATGGAATTGAATTGAACTGAGTTGAATTGGATTGAATTAAATTGAATTGAATTGACCTGAACAGATTTTAATTGAATTGAATTGCATCCAACAAACGTATACGCTGACGAACCACTTCGTAGCAAATGGTTTACTGTTTATTTGAAAATCTTAGATATATCGTTTACGTGCAACTAAAGTTAAAGTCGGAATGGTACACCACTGCTTAACCCTTTGACGACCATACCCTTTCGTCTGAAGCGACGTAATATTTTTGATTGGTTTTGTGATCTATGACTTAATAAGAGCTATGCCGCAAAAAATGGGACCAACAATTTTTTTGGTCCATTTTAGATTTCAATGACTTCTTTTTATACCGCCACAGCAAAAAGCGAGCTGAATGTTCTTAGACAACTCAAGAAGCGGTCGATGTTTTCAAATTACCTGTTTTAGAGCTTCCTCGTTCGGAGTGGAAAAAGTGTATCAAAAATTGGTTCGAACACATGCAAAAGTGTAGTAAACTTTATGAAGAATATTTGGAAAAACAATTAAGCTGTTTTCGATGACAAACATTTGATTGCATATATATTTATCTCAAACCAAAAGAGGCAACCCTCAGCAATACATTGCAGGAAACATATATATGTTTGCAAGCATTGGTTTCTTAAACTGAGGATCTGCTGATTCTTTGTTGTCTGGCACATTTTTGTTTTCAGCAGTTTGCAACAAACAGAGCCACATTTGGTTCATAAAAACATATATTCACATACATATTAATCATTGTGTCACCAACATGTAATATTGAACAGCAACAAGACTGTGTTTGGACACAAGCATACTATATTTGCGTCAAGCTACAAACACTTGCACAAGTGCAAGTACAAAAGTTTGAAGATCTTCTATTAGAATCTAAAAAAGGTCTGCAGATTTCTGTATATAATTCTTAGATAATTATATTGATTTGACAGAAGTTGCTTGGGTAACCCTAGAAAAACGCTTAAAATATCTGGTTGGGAATTCTTGGAGTAAGATGTTTTGCCTGTAGAATCTTTCAGTCACCGCATATGTCTAAATCAGCGAGGGGAGAGCAGCAAATGACTCAAAAATGTGATTCCAAGTTCAAAATAGCTGTTTTCAAAATATTTTTGTATTTAACTTAAATTTTATGCACCAGGTTGTTCGTGGTTGCCTGACTGGCGCGGGTTATTACGTTTCATTACCCCGTAAGATTAACATTATGATAATTTTGTCAACCGGTTGAAGTTCAATGGCATTATCATAAATAACACATGTTGTTTAAACACATTTGCGTTTTATTGTTATAATTTTATTGTTGTTTTCGCATAACTTCGTTAATATATGAAAGATAAAACAACACAAAACATCGTGTAACTACAAGTAAAAACTAAAGTTTTATAGCCAAAATAAGAATCTGTAATTAAGTGCAGATCGTAAACAGCAAACAGATCCACTACAGGGACAACGAGATAAAAACAAAATATCATGGAATGAGAATTTGACTTTAATATTCGAAAATTTTGTAAATCATGCCAATTTTAATTTGAATTTAAATCAATTGTGGACATACTACGTTTTGACTCGTTTTGCATTTGTTATCATTTTGATTCTGGAAATTATCATATTTCGTCCCTCCGACCGTTCCACTGTCACTAAGGCCGATTGCACGGAAATTATTTAGCATGTTGGCTATAAGCCAGCCAAACACGCTGAGCAAGACGCCAAGATGACATGAACAAATTGGCTAAAATAAAATTTATACAATTCAAAACGCCGGCAAACGACTACTAATTTGCAAAAATTCGAATATTTTAATGACATATTTTTTTCGAGTTTTCGAACAAGTTCATTGTCAGTGTATATTGTGCATTTGCTTCCTGTTTGACTAGAGGAGAACAAAATACACAAAACAAGTACAAATCGCACGCATTCCCTCACCCCAATTTTCGAAAGCAGCTAGTTATTTTGAGACGGTCAGTTAATTTCCAAATAAATGTTGTTCGTCAGGCAGTAATATAGACCTCTTGTGTCGCCTCATCTTGGAAGAACTGGATGGAGTATCCTGTGGGCTGAACGCCCCTTAACCACATTCGGTTCATTTTCAGGTTCAACGATGTTCAGACATAGAGGACTGTGTCAATAGTGGCAGCATAATCTATTATCACTTCTCGTCAAGCTTGACTAGAATTAAAAAGAAAATTTGAAGGCTGTAGACTTCTTTTTATCGTACCACAGGAACCTTATAAAACTCCTCTTCATGAGATGACTGAACAGTTTAATTTTCACCTTATTTCGGTGCCGGGGCACAGAGGCATAGCAGGGAACTACAAAACAGTTGAACTTGTTAGACTGGGAATAAATTACATGCTGCAGGCAAGCTCTTCTCGAGAAATTGTGCCCATATATCAACTAACGGTAGCTGGTCAATAGTAGGAAGCTATGTACATTCCAAGTTAATGTGGCGCTGCTGCCGTTATCGAGATCGGACGTCTGCTCATCATGTCGGTCATGAAGGGTCAGTCTCATTGGACGAAACACAGAGAGGCTGAAAGTCTTGAGAAATTACTTTTGCAGAAGCTGTGGCGTCGAAGAGTCAATGGAACACCTTCTGTGTCTGTGCCCGATTTTTCGAGGAGCCGGCAGGCTCATATTTCTTTAGACTGTTAAAGAATCTGTACGATGTTAGCATCCGCCAACTCTTGGGCTTTAAAATCTATTAAAGTTTTTTCCTAGTTTGACTACAATTACAAAGTATATTGAAGACGGTAGAATTTTTGTTGTCATATCATAGGAATTCTTCTCAATTGTCTCAGTAAGGGAAAATTGAGACTCTGACTACTTTTCTCATGTTTTTATTTTAACCTATTTTGAGCCACTGTTCAAGTTGTCGAACAACTATTTTCAACCCAATTTTCTTCTCAAAACATGAAATATTTTTGTTCTGAATAATATGTGTTTAAAATCACAAGGGATTTGCATTCTAGTTCAAAACTGAAATTTTTCTTCTCAACTGTTTTACAGAAACCCAAATATTCTGAAAAGTTTTATGTTTGTCTGGATTCTGTTTACAGAACAGGTCGAATTATATCAAGAAAGTCTGACATCAACTGGCCACCAAGATCATGCGATTTAACGCCGTGCGATTTTTTTCTTTGGGGTTTTGTGAAATCTCGGGTTTATGCGGACAAACCAGATATAAGTCCTGAGCTCAAATCCGAGATCCAACGTGTCATCGGTGAGGTACAGCCATATCTTTGTGAAAACGTCATGGAAAATTTTATGAAAAGAGTACTGGTGGGGGCCATCTGACGGATATTTTATTCCATACTTAATCGGAACATGTCTCCAATAAAAAATCACAACTATCTGAAAAAATACTTGATTTTATTTTAAAATTAAAAAATCTTTTTTTCTCTTTCAAATTTTGAAAATCGAAAAAATATAATTTCTTTGTTTCGTCTATCTTCTACAGTTTTGGAGATATTTAACACAATTTTCCCTTATTACATTGATAATACGACGCTACTATTTTTTTTTTGAACGAAGTTCCTTACCGCACGTTGCAGGATGGGGGCCAAATGAAAAAAATTAAACAACTTTTTTTTAATACTATTATGCTACAAACCAGTATTATCAACTTTATTGGGTACTTTTGATTTGGTTTGGACTACACTAACAAATTTCTTGTTTAATGGGAAGATTTCTAGGTGATGCCTGTAACCAATATTTGGTATATATTGTAGTTTTCAACCCAATAAAAAGTAATTTTAGAAATTTTCTGCAAAGAAATAATACCCATTCATATTCTTAAACAAAGTACCTTTTCTCAAAAACAAATATCAAAAGGTTTTTTTTTTGAGAAATGTGATTTTTTTAGAATTGGTCCTTTTTTTCAAGACTAGGTACATTTTTAAGAGTAGATGCTTATCTCAAGAAAAGTTATTTTGTTTCACAACAAAGGTACTTTTTAAAGAAAATTTATTTTTTTAAACTTTTTTTTGTACTGCTTTTAAGAAAATGTACTTATTTAAAAAAATTTATTTGAAGAAAAAGCACTTTTTGTAAGAAAATTAATTGTTTTAGGAACAGCTAATTATTTAAAAAAATACTTTTTTTAAGTAAAGGTACTTTTTGTAAGAAGATGTACTTTTTTTAAGCAAAGGTACTTCTTTCAGTTAAGGTATTTTTTTAAGAAAATGTATTTTGTTTAAGAATATGAATAGGTATTTTTTTGAGAAAAATTACTTTAAAAAAAAAAAAACACTTATTTAACCCTGCTGTTAGATTGGGACCATTTGGTCCAAATTTTTTCTGTTTTCCCTTGTAACTTTGGAACGGTGATATATACTGACTAAATTTTTCTGCTAATGGGGTCTTTTAATAAAACAATGTTATGTGCGAAAATTAAATTTTCTAACTTTATTCAGGACTGAGAAAAATACAAAATGACGAATCTTAGATTAGAGGACCATTTGGTCAATAGTACATTTTTTCATTACCAAGCGAATGTAAATTCATGTCAAATATTTAGAAGATGTTTTTGATATGTCAAATACTTGCTTTAGAAATTATTGAACCAAAATAGTTACAAAGGATAAGATAAAATTATTATTTTGGATGAAAATTCCAGTATGGACCAAATGGTCCCTCAATCTAAGATTCGTAAGTTTTTTCATTACCAAGCGAATGTAAATTCATGTCAAATATTTAGAAGATGTTTTTGATATGTTAGCGGATGTTTTTGATATGTCAAATACTTGCTTTAGAAATTTTTGAACCAAAATAGTTACAAAGAATAAGATAAAATTATTATTTTGGATGAAAATTGCAGTATGGACCAAATGGTCCCTCAATCTAAGATTCGTAAGTTTTTTCTAATCTAACAGCAGGGTTAAGAAAATGTTCTTTTTATAAACTAACGGGTGCGCCATCTAACGTTTTTTTCAACTAGTGCTTATTTCGTGAATGGTAACACTTAGCTCATGTTTAATTTGACTAATAATTAGTTTTATCCTTCCGCTGAACGAATATGGTTGTGTATACGCTTGAACAACGCTAGGAAATATGGGAAAAATGGGCCTGCGATCGACTTACAGAGATGCCGATTTTGCCAAAAAAATCATCTTTTCAGATGAAGCTCATTTTGATCTTGGCTGGTATGTAAACAAGCAAAATTGTCGCATTTGGGGCACAGAAAACCCGCACGCATACATTGAAAAGCCGATGCACCCAAAACGAGTCACTGTTTGGTGCGGATTTTGGTCCGGAGGCATAGTTGGGCCATTTTTCTTCGAAAATGAGCAAGGAGTGGCCGTTACAGTCAATGACGATCGTTATCGAGCCATGTGGAACGACTTTTTGTTCACAAAAATTGAAGAGGAGGATATTGGCAACATTTGGTTTCAACAGGACGGCGCTACGTGCCACACATCCGAAGCTACACTCGATGTTTCGCACCCTGTTTTTGAAGATCGCATTAACAGCCGCAGAGCTGATGTCGTTTGGTCACCTCGGAGCTGCGATTTAACACCGTTGGACTATTATTTGTGGGGTGCCCTGAAAGATAAGTGTTACGCCACAGACAATTGACGCTTGAAAGGACAATATTCGCGAAGCCATTGGTGAAATACAGCTGCACACAATTGATAATGTGCTTAAAAATTGGACCGATCGTGTAGGCTACTGCATGGCCAGCCGAGGCAGCCATTTGAATGAAATTATTTTCCATTATTAACCGGAAGGATTGTACTTTCAAATAAAACAAGTAAAAGTGTTAAATTCGGCTGTGCCGAATCTTTGATACCCTCCACCTTAGTGTTAACCAGCAAAATATTAAATTTTAAAAAGGACCTTTTTTAAGAAAATGTACTTTTTTAAAAAAAATAGAAATAAGTTACTTGTTCACAAATGCAATTGCTTGTTCACAAATGCAGGATGCTCACAAATGCTCACAATGCTCACAAAATGTACTTTGAAATGTACTTTGAAATGTACTTAATGTACTTAATGTACTTTGAAATGTACTTTGAAATGTACTTAATGTACTTAATGTACTTTGAAATGTACTTAAGAAATGTACATTTCTTAAGTACTTAAGAAGAAATGTACTTAAGAAATGTACTTAAGAAGAAATGAACTTAAGAAAGAAATGTACTTAAGAAATGTACTTTGAAATGTACTTAATGTACTTAATGTACTTTGAAATGTACTTAAGAAATGTACTTTTTTTTAAGAAAATGTACTTTTAAAAAAAAATAAAAATAAGTTACTTGTTCACAAGTAAAATGAAAAAGCATTTTTTAAAAATAAAAAAGCATTTTTTGAAGAACTGTTAAAAAAACAAACCGCAAAGCATTTTTTAAAAATAAAAAAGCATTTTTTGAAGAACTGTTAAAAAAAGAAAAAAAAAACAAGCTGGGACGAGAGTTGAACCAACAACCCTCAGACTCCAACGCGCAACCCTTTACCCATCAGGCCACAGCGACCTTAGATGAAGTGTGACAAAATTCATATAAATGTATGAACACATGAAAGTACATCTAAACATTCTAAAGTACTTACCTATTATAAAGAACAACAAAGATTTTCAACATGGAAATTCACCACACGGCAAAAGGAGTAGTTTAATATAAAACTACAAAAATTAATGTGAAAATTTTATGAGTTTTTTTACGTTTCCAATCATAAAATTTTTTCCAATGGACCAATTTCGCTGATTTTCAATACCAAACTGCTCAGGAATACGTGGAACATTCTGGCCAAAAACCAAACCGCGTTATCGCCGATTGAAGTCGTGAGAATGTTTTCAACAGACGGACAGACGGACATGGCTATATCAACTCCAGTTGTTATAAGGATCAAGAATATATTTACTTTATGGGGTCGCAAAGCCTTATTTCTATATGTTACAATCAGAATGACAAACTGATATATACCCTCTATCACTTACAGTGGAGGGTATAAAAAGAAATTTGAGAAGATATTCAGTAGTTTTTGTTTTACAGCATTTTCAAAAAAAAAAAGTTATTTGGCGGACCCGTTACTTTCACTTTGGATTTTCTAAATTTACATTTTATTGGGTTCAAAACTACAATATATACTAAATATTGGTTACAGGCTACACGTAGAAAATTTCCCATTAAACAAGAAGCTTCCCAACATATGTTAGTCTGGACACAAACCAAAGCAAACGTACCCAATTTTGTTAATAATACTGGGTTGTAGCATAATAGTGTTAAAAAAAGTTGTTTCATTTTTCTCAAGTTGCCGCCATCCCGCAACGTGCAATAAGGAACTTCGTTCCAAAAATGCATTGTGATCGGTCAGACTTTTGTTGATAACCAACTGGAACATACGTAATAATAGCGTCGTGCATGTATTTGTGTTGACTTAAAATTTGTTCTTTATTTCTTAATTGAATTAATTTTTTATAACAAATATTGACATTTTTACCTTATACTGTTCCTGAAATCAATTATTATTTTTAATTTTTATAATATAAATAATTAATTTTTGCTATAAAACTGACTTTTTAAAGTACTTGTTTTAAAGTAAGAATTAATAGCATTTTGACATTTCATCCATGACAATTAGTGATTGTATCAAAGTATTTGTCATTTCATTAAACATGAAGTATCATTTTGTATCCCACATTTACATAGCATCAATATTGAGTGTCATTGCGTAGAAGACAGAACTGACGTCAATACTATGAACGGGTTGTATAACGATTGAAATCGGACCAATGACATGTGTCATGGCGTCAAAATTAATGACACTTATCATGAAATCCGTGTAAGATTACATTAAGATTAAGTCGGAGTTTTTTGAGTGTGTTGAAGTATTCAATGAATGTATGGATTAAGAGAGAGACGAGAAAAACGAGCTGCTTCACTCGTTTTCGTTGTTGGCATCCAACTCCAGAGTAAAAATGATGTTCTACTTCTTTTATTATCTTTGCATAAAACGTGAATCGCTTCAGATTATCAACAAAAAAGCTGCATCGTATAAATGTTCAAGGCGACACGAAGCAACACCAAACAAAAATCACTAAGTGTTCGAACTCACAGGCGATGTGTTAACACCGTTTTGTTACACGGCACCTGTTCGAGTTCTATGAACACATTAGTAAAAAAAAATAAAGCAATAATTGTTTATGTTTTGTCATAAACAGAACGGTGACAAAAAGTATTGAATAGTATAGAGAACTTATTGCACTCTTTTTCTGATCTCATGTAGAGAGTCTGAGTAACGAGACTTATTCTCTCTTATTTTCAGGCAGAGACTATTGTTGTACAACAACCACGTATGTGATGCTAACGCTGTGTGGTGTTTGCATGTGTTCACTTTGATATTTTGCCCTACCGGTGCCTATATATGTTAACACATCAAAAATTCAACGAAAGTCGCATGCGGCAATCGCCTCGTATAAACACCGTCTTTGTATGTAGCTCTCCACCAATTCTTTCATGTGATTGCATTTTTAAAGTCATGACTTTGGCTTAAGCTTCATATTCTGACCACTATGACAAAACAAATAGACAAAATTATAATCTGAAATTGTTTACCTTCTTGTGTATCGTTGCAGCTTTTGAGTTCCCCCCCCCCCCCCCCTGAAATCATAACTGCAATTCCAAATCCCCCACAGTGGTGGGGTGGGAATGTACAACAATTTGTTGTGAATTTGTTTTAACGTTTTTGTAGTTTCAATTGTCAGTCGTCCAGTTATTTATGGTCATAATTGTTTTAAATCGAATTAAAATGTATAATTAAATTTGTATTGTTTGTTTATGAAATGTTAAATGGCTTTATGATTTTAACTAAATTTAATTGCATTTCATTAAATGAAATGGGAGTGAATGCATTGCATGTGAATGAACTTGTATAGTATAATTATTGGAGTATTTGAACGTTTTGATTGTGTTGCTTTTAGAGCGATCGGATTTATGGCACCGTTTAACGCGATTTTGCTCAAAGGAAGAGCAGACACTCACATAGTCGGACACTTAAATAGTCAGACACTCAAATAGTCAGACACTCAAATAGTCAGGCACTCAAATATTTAGACACTCAAATAATACTATTAAGAATAAGTCGATCACTTTTAGTTGTAAATTAACAACAGGGTGTTCTGAAAACCGCGTGTGTTGGAATTTCAATCGACTTTAAAATGCTGCCGTGAAACTTTTAAGCTCTGTCAAAATTTTGAAGGCAATATTTCGCTCACTGAAATAATTGTTATTGATTTGTCATAAACAGAGCGCCAACAAAAAGTATTGAATAGTATAGAGAACTTATTGCACTCTTTTGCCGCTCTTATGTAGAGAGTCTCAGTAAAAGAGCATAAACGATTCTTATTCTCTTTATAGTTACAATACTTGCACCATTTCGACAATGTTATTACATAAAACAACACAAAAAGCATAAATGTTTCAAAAGTAATCACTGTTTCACATCAAAATTATGAATGGATCAAGTTATGACAAAAAGAGAGTAATACGTTTTGAATCATTCGCCAGATGTCGCCAGTGCTTTTGAGTCATACAATTCGTTCTATGAGTTCTATATACTATTCAATACTCTTTGGCGACGACGAACTGTTTAGTTGTTCGCTGCCGCTACAACAATACTATCATACTTATTTTCAGACAGAGACTATTGTTGTACAACAACCACGTATATCATGCTAACGCTGTGTGCTATATGCATGTGTTCACTTTGAAGGATTGCCGTACCCGTGCCTATATACATATGTTAACACATCAAAAAGTTTGACATCCCACAGTGGGTTCGATTGGAAAAACCACGGTAATAATATCGCAACTTTTAAAGTATTACTGTGATCATTCTAGAATGTACTAGATTTTGTAGAGGAGGAGTTAGTCTTTCAAACTATTGCATTCAGAGGTACCCTGTGTCAACACAGTTGGTGGTCCAGGATGTGAAAGTTGACCACCTTGGTGCTGTTGAAACTTTCAAAGCCTGCTACTTCTTTACCTATAAACCGATTACAAAGATTTTTTAATTTTGAAAATCTACTACACAAAACAACCAAAAAATATCTGAAGTGTTGTGGAATATCTTTTACCGTTATTAAGATATTCTCAATCAAAATTGAAAATGCCAATTTTTGTATTTACATTTTACACAATTGTCTAAAGAATGGAGGTTAAAGATAGGATATGTCACCAAACTAGTTTCAAAGTATTAAAGAAGAGTCAATTGTGCTGAACTGCCGTTGGTAGGACGAGACTAAAAAACGGAAATTGGAGATTGATTAAATGGATCGGACCCACGGGACCTACTGGATTGAAACAAGGCAGTGTAGTGTGGGTACTCAAATTGAAGTCTATCCGCCTTATTCATAAAAAGTTGTGAGAGGTTTGAGAGACGTTTTTTGTATGATAAACTGTCTCTCAAACCTCTCGTAACTTTTTATGAATAAGGCCCAATATCTCTAGGAATTATGTATATTGGAATTTTCTATAAAATTTAAAAGCGATAGAATTTTTCTCATATGTAGTCTTGCGATAACTGATTTATTTTAAATACATAATTAATTAATACTATCTTTTTCATTAGACAATTTGGAAATTCTATCGCTCTCAAGGTGCATACCAATTTTGAAGGTTTGTTGAAGAGGGACTTTCTCTGGGACTGGTTCAATTCAGACTCATTCTGTGACGGATTCAATTAAGACTTATTCTGTGACGGATTCAATTGGGACTTATTCTGTGACGGGTTGTTTTAGAGCAGTACGTTGATATGTCACAGGGTATCTAAAGGGTGTCAATTCCCACCTCCAATGACAAAGCCATGCTAAAGTAACCGGTTCGTTTCATACAAAAGGGACGATACAGGGACCGGTCACTGTCACTAATGGGATAGGCACAAAATACACTGTAAAAACTTTTAAGTTATCTCAAGCCGTTTGGAAATGTGGACTGCTCAAATTTAGAATTTTGTTTCAACCTGTAAAAACACAGTATTTTCCCGAAAAGGTACCATGGATCATTCAGAATTTGTTTACTTTTTTCCAAGAAAATTTGGAATTTTGTTTCAACCTGTAAAACCCCAATATTTTTCCGAAAAGGTACCATGGATCATTCAGATTTCAGAAATATATTTAATGTAAAATTTAAAAATTCACCCTACAGTCAGCATTCACTGAAAATGTGAATTTTTTTAATAAATTTTTCACTTTCGATATTGGGCAAAAATTTCGCTCGGGGTTTTTTAATATATTTTTTTTACTGTTAATGGACACTGAAATGTTTTTAAATATCCGCCAAAAAAGAAATATATCCTACGCATAAATGGGCTCAGGAGGGCTTAATATGTAAAAAGAGTCGAATTTTCATAGAAGATTTGATTGCGATTGAAAATCTCTTAGCTTTTTTTAGTATTTTGAAAAAAACATAAATTAGGTTTAATTTTCCGTGCAATGGTCTATACCATAACAAAAAAATTAGTGAGAGACGACCATAAATATGTAGTTCTATTCTTTAAATCAACATTTTTAAAACATTTTTTAAAAATTATTTATTTAGAGTTTTTTTTCCTATTTCTTTTTGACAATTTTTAAAGAAAATTGTAGAAATTTCAATATTTTTGAGCACAGTTTTATAGAGGAGGAGTTCACCTTTCCAATAGTACAAAAAATGTCTGTCTCTGGTATTACAACAAGTGCAGGTATCACTCGCAAACCTAACACATTGACCAGATTTCGCCACTTCTGTACCCCGCCGTTTGCACCGTTCTGGATGACAACTACACAATGGCATTGGCAAATACTTTTATTGTCACTTATTATCGTCTGTGGTTAGTGTGCGCGACTCTTGTGCATGAGAACGTGGGATTGATCCCTGACCTGACCATCTTACATTTCCCTCGACGACGACCATCTCGCTAAGTAATGGCGACACTATCGAGTACTTAGCCATGAAAAAGCTTCTCAAAATACCAGTGTGCTGTGCGCTTTCTAATTTTGCTCTCACTGATTGAGACCTACAGTTTTACACCGGTATTTGAAGACGTTTTTTCATGGCTAAGGTACTCGATAGAGTCGTCATCAGGAAGCGAGGAAAAGAAATGTAAGGTGGTCAGAGCAGAGATCAAACCCACGTTCTCATGTGCATGAACCACGCACACTCCCCAAACGCACCACCGATGGCCACTCAGTACACCCTACTGAATAATTTTAAACAGTCCCAAATAAAACTTGAACTCACATACATATCTAAATCGATCTGCCAACCGAGTTCGCTACGAGAAATTGAAGATTGTAAATCGTAAATTGTTATAAAAATTCGACTTAATCGAACCACTTACATACGTTAACTTCCGAAATTCAAATTGAAACTCACCTAAAAAGAAACAGTAAAAGAAAAAGTATACACCATTAGTAAAGAGAAATATGATTAAAGCAAATGTAAAATACAGGGTGATTCAATTGAAATGCAGGTGTTGGACTGCAATTAGTGATATGTTGATATATTTTTATTTTTTATTTTTACACAATTGGTACTAAAGGCTTTGGCAAACATAGTCATGCAGCGATGTACTTATAACGGGTTTTTCAATAAGAGCGCTAGAAAAGTTTTTTTTTAAAATAATGATACCAATGAAATTCCTTATTCCTGTGAAAGTACGTTCGATGCCTTTATGTATGGAACTCGATTTCTTTTGCATGGCCACCACGGGCACGCTTGCAGAAGTCCAGACGCTGAACCCAATTTTCGACGGTTTTCAAGCATAAAACGGCCGATACTGCTGCAATTTCACGTTCGATATTCGTACGAAGTTCATCAATCGTCGCTGGGTTGTTGGCATAGACCATAGACTTGACGTAGCCCCACAGGAAATAATCTAACGGCGTCAAATCGCACGACCGAGGCGGCCAATTGACTGGGCCATTTCGTCAGATAACACGTTCACCAAACTTGGTTTCCAATAAATTGATTGTGGCATTCGCTGTGTGGCTTGTGGCGCCGTCCTGTTGGAACCACATGTCCTCCAAGCCCATATTATCCAATTGGGGCCAAAAATATTCGCTTATCATTGAACGGTAGCGATTCGCATTCACAGTAATGTGCCGGTCTTGATCATCACGGAAGAAGTACGGCCCAATGACGCCGCCGGCCCATAAACCGTAATTTTTTCGGGATGCAATTATGACTCATGGTTTTCGTGTGGATTGCTGTCTGACCAATAACGCATATTTTGCTTATTGACGAAGCCATTCAGCCAGAAATGAGCCTCATCGCTGAAGATGATTTTCCGATGAAAATCTGAATCATTTTCAAGTTGTTGCTCAGCCCAATTCACGAACATACGACGCTATTGGTGGTCAAGCGGCTTCAGTTCTTGCGTCAATTTGATCTTGTAATGATGTAGGCCAAGATCTTTTCGTAAAATTCGCCACAACGACGTCACAGAGATGAACGACGTGTGAGAGACACATTTGGGCTTTCTTGAACTGAAGCCTCAGCGGCAGCAATATTCTCGACACTACGGGCACTTCTTTGTCTCACTGGCACGGGAATATTTTGTGCTGTGCCTGTGGATTGAAATTTTTCCACTAGACGCTCAATTGTTGATCTGGAAGAACGATTATGACGACCATAAATTGGACGTAGCGCTCTTATGGTTGAAAAATTTCGGTAGTAAGTTTTAATAATTCCGACTCGTTGTTGGCTCGTATATCTTTCCATGATGAAATGGCAAACCTTACTGAAGAGAAATGCGGGGAAAAATATGGCGTCGTTTGCTGTCCCTATCGATTTACTTTTGTAGCGTCTCTGTTGAAAAACCCTTTACAACCCCCGAAAAATCCGTCGTTTGTTGATGTTTGGATGCAAATATACCGTGTTTGTAGCTTGTCACAAATAAAGTATAATTGTGTACAAACACATTGTGTTTGCTATTCTATATTGCAATTTTGAAAACACAATGGTTGATATGTTATAATATTTGTATTCCAAAATAATATTGTATGTTGAAAACTGCTAAAAACAAAAATGTGGCAGACAACAAAGAAATAAAATAGACCTGCTTCAATTCATGGAAACAGTGCTATGTTTAGATGTTCCAAATATATATATGGTTCCTACATAATGTTACAGGTACAGTTTTTGTTCAGCGTGTAGTGGATCAACATGTAAAAGTTATCCAAACGTTCTATGAAAATGGTAGTTTTGCAAAAAGTGAACGCTGAAAACCCGTGTTTTTTTCTTGTTTAGATACAAATATAACCTGCATTTGGAGCTAGTCGCAAACATAGTATATTTGTGTCCAAACACATTGTATTTGCTATTCAATATTACTTGTTTGAGGCACAATGATTAATATGTTATAATATATGTGTTTGTGATCCAAATACAGCGTTGTTTGTGATACAAATACAGCTGTGTTTGTTGCATAGTGCGCATAATTTTGTTGTCGCTATGCGTTATCGGGAACAAAATAATACAAGACGGACAAAGAGAGATTTTTATGTATATGTTGTTGCAAGTGCATAACTAGCTCCATTCTTTCATTATTCTTTCAGTCAGTGATTCATGAATATTCCTGAACGCTTGTGTAAAAGAATAGAGTGTTTCTTATGTTAACTGATTTGTTGCCTTTTATTTTCATGCATTCAGTCATCAATCATTCGTTTGGGAGGGGACACTCGAATGCTTCGACGTAAGTACATGGATGTTTGGGATGTAACACGCATATGGCTCCACGTAAACGTATGCATCTTTACAAGTAAACATCTAATGTTTGCATTTAAATATAAGTGAGTTTAGGACTTGCAAATATCTGAATATTTGGAGTGTGTTCCAAATATGTACATGGTTCCTGCACAATGTGTTTGAGAGAATATGTTACAGAGGCTGTTTTTTCACCGTGTACATTTCGCGCTTTGTGTGATTTTCCGGCCAGCATAACCGGCCATTCAAGTCAACAATCAGTCGTTTGGTTCAGACGTTTTAAGAAACTTGATCGGTGCAAAACGTGAGAATAACGGTGCACCTTGGTACAGGTCGTTGGGTTGAAATTATTGCTGTTGTGGGACAAAGTGTTGACCAAGCCGCGACAAAACCAAATCGTCATCGTGGACAGCAATTGAAAAATGCTGATACCCTATGGCCCCCTAAACCAACCTTATCAATATGTCAACCGAACCCCTTGTCTGAAGGACGACTTATGGCTTCCGGAAAATGACTCAATTTGCAAAAGACTTCATATTGACGTACTGGGTATCTGGAAATTGCGGTGGAGCACTCGTGGTGAGAAGCGCATATCTACAGGTCACCTTATTCTGTGTTCTGAAATGGCTAACGAAAGCGACCTTCATGTTAATGGCGTAGGCCTCTATCTCAGTGGGAGGACCAAAAGTGCACTACTAGAATGGAACGCGATCTCCCTCAGAATCATAACAGCGCGTTTAAATTCAAGATATACGGGAATTATCATCGTGCAATGTTATAAACTCACTGGAGGCGCTGGAATGGTGCAGTTTTGATGAATGTTGGTCCGTGTCCTGTCGCAGATGGATCATAATTATGTTGTTGTTCCAATGTATGATATTAATGAGAGTATGGACGAATTCGATGAGGGCATCGAGCATGTTATGGCGCGACAGGGAATGGGAGAGAGGAACGAAGATGGCGACCTCCTGATGGAAATCTGCTCGAATCATAACCTGATGATTGATGAATCGATGTTTATCCATAGGGGACAACATGGACGCCACCCAACCCCGCACAGCGCATACGACATTTTCGGATCGTCGGTATCGTAAACGCTCGATTCATACTCTTCTTGACGTTAGAAGCTGGCGAGGTGCGGAAATCAAGAGAGATCATTCCCTGATAGTTGTAGGATTGGGACTTGGAACGGCACCTACCATGCGCAACTCGACAACGGGTGGAAAAAAGTTTCAAACATGGAGACTTGGGGATGACATCGCTAAATCCAATTTTATCGAAACTTTCAGCGAAGAATATGAGGGACGGAAAGCAACACCGAAAGTGAAACCTTAATGTCCTTAATGAATGAAAGCGGCAACTTGATGTAATTGAAACGGGAACAGGACTGATAGTAACAGAAATAATTGGTATTCTTTTTTGGGAACTTTAGTCTCCTAAATATAGAGTAAGGATTTAAATAATTATAATGGAATATTTTGAAAAACCAGTTACATTTTGGTGTGTTTTATTTATAAACGAAAATCTGCGGCCTCATTGAATCACCCTATCTATACGTTAGTTAATTAAATTATAAAATTTATTATAACAAATATTACGAATTGGGTTTTGGGTTTTTAATTACACCGAGTTAAATTGTCAGCTACTTAAACATTAACAATCGTTTAAGTCATCAATTTTGCCCAATTAAATATGAATTAAAATAAAATAAACCAGATGTCAAAAACATCACTCTTCAATTAAATCAAGTTTAACCGACAAACAACGGTGAATTACGTCCAAAAAATGTGTGTCTACGAGAATTTGAAAACAGACAGACAAGACGGTCGCTGGTGTCACGTTTTTTGAATATATCTCTTTAAAAATGCTTCCAAGGATTGCGGTTTACAGATCTGGCCTAATAATGAAACAACAAATATTGATGATCGAAATTGGTTTTATAATTTTTCAAAACATTTGCCTGTCAACCCGTTAACAGAGACGTGTAAATGAATGTGGTTTGTGTCTTTGCTAGTTCGGAATTAACCTTCACAGACATTTTTACACTTTAGTGCGATAGTATTAACATCGATTCGATTTGCCTTTGGCAATTTCAAAACAGACACAATTTGGTAAGATTTAGTGCACGATTTTGTACCACTTATTGACGATGTATGAAATTTTAATGTGCGTGAAGATAAATTTGGAATCTGTCTAGCAAAGACACGAACCACTTAGCATTACAGGTCTCTGTTATAGAGTTACCAGAGCTATGATAATATATTTGAAGAGAGATACATATACATAAAAACGAGTTCTTGGCGATCGGAGAAACAAATAATTTTAAAAACTTAAATTTCAGAAGATTAAATTTCAGAAAAAATATCTTCCCTACACAGGAAAAAAATTAATATATTCAACACTTTACTGGGTATCAAAACTGGAATTTTTTCGAAACATTTAACACTTTTATTTTTAAACGGAGGCAACTGCAACACAGCCACCCATACTTTTGGATAGAGCTCAGCATGTACTTTTCAGAAAGGTACCACAGAAGTTCCCGTCGAATTACACACCAGAAAATAGATCAAAACTATACTCCATGTGAAAAGGGATTTTGTGCCACTGTGCCGAAATGAGAGCAACTGCAACATAAAAAAACATTTCCCACATCCCATAAAGGGATTGGGGAGAGCTCCTTACAACCACCGTACACTCAATAATTGGGACCTATAGTTTTACGCTGGTTTCGAATGGTATTTTGAGAAGCTTTACCATAGCTTAATACTCGATAGTGTCGTCATCACTAAGCGAGGTGACCGTCGTCGAAAGAAATGTATGGTGGTCAGAGCTGGGATCGAACCCAAATTCTCATGTACACATGCTGAAAAATATGTATTTTTACGTTTGAATGCAAATATAATGTGTTTGTAGCTTGTCGCAAATATACTATACTTGTGCCCAAACACATTGTGTTTGCTATTCAAGATAACATCTTTGAGACACGATGATTAATAGACTATAATATAAGTTTTTGGGCCCAAATGTCGCTTTGTGTTTTGAAAACCGCTAAAACCAAAAACGGTACAGACAACAAAGAATCAAAAAGGCAGCAGGTCTTAAATTCATGAAAACAATGCTTGCAAACATGTATATGTTTCCTGTAATATGTTGATGGGCCGATAATTTTCAGCGTGCAAGAGCCGCGCCCACCAACCATTGCCCCGCCGATGGATGCCACTCCTAATTTTGGATACTTCTCAGCATGTACTTTCCATGAAGCTCGGCCAGAAATTCCCGTCGAATTTCAGAACAGAACAAATGTAAATCAAAAACATATTTACCTACACGCTGCAAAATTACGGCTTCTCTAACATATTTTCCCCAACAACTTCTGCAGGAACCATGTATGTGTTTGGAAAACACTTCAAACATTCATATGTTTGCAAGTTCCAAAATTAACTGTATTGAAATGCAAACAGTATCATGTTTACTGACAAACATGCATGCTTTTACATGGAAACATATGCGTTCTTCATCCCAAACATCCATATACTTACATGGAAGCGTTCGTGTGTTTCCACCAAACCTACATATACTTACGTGGAAACATATGCGAATTTCCACCCAAACATAATAATATTTAGAAACGAATTATTCTTCGATATATTTGTATTATTTATTATAATTAATTTTAACAATATAAATCCGCATTTATAAATAATTAATACAAAAATTTAATAAATTTAAAACGGACATTTTTACATTTACTTGCATTGAATGCATTATTTGTTTTTTTCCATGAAATGAGAATCTGTTGCTCTTTTGCTTCTCCTTTCTTTGTTGTCTCTCATGTTTTTGTTTCAGAAGGTTTCAACAATGCATTGGTTATCACTATGCGTTGGTACACAAACAAGATATTTATATACAAATCAAGATCATGCAAGCAAAGCGCGGTTAAATCACTTGTGTTTGTTTTATTACACTTATTTCACAAATGGTCCGCCGTTCCGATTGTCTTTCTAGTTTCTTTCCAGTTTCTTTCCTCAAAATCGTTTCTAACTTTGGTAGTCAACATACATATATTCGAAACACATTCACAAAAACCAAAGTAACATCACAAACCATTTAACCGTCCGAGCCTTCGTTTCTGGTTTTTTCACTGATCCAGTGCTTTTAATGTCCTCTGTCCGATGAACCATTGACGACTGAATCCATGAAACTAAAACGCAATAAATCAGGCAAAATAAGAAACACTTCATCTGCAATTTACACGACCCTTCAGGAATATTTATGACCCACTGACTGAGAGAATAATGCAAAAATACAGATGTACACTTACAGGATAGACTCTCTCGTTGTCCCTCTTTTATTTTCTTGCTCTCGAGGGAGAGCATAGACAGCGCAACAAACACAGCTGTATTTGTATCACAAACATAAATATATGTGCGTCGCAAACACATATATAACATATTAATCATTGTGTCTCAACCATGTCATAGTGAATAGCAAACACAATGTGTTTGGACACAAGTACATTATATTTGCGACAAGCTCAAAACACACTTCATATTTGCATCCAAACAACAAAAAAATACAGATTTTTCAGCGTGTATGAAAAGCGATTTTTGTTCACTGTGACAAACCGACAGCAACTGGAACACAGCCACCCATATTTTTGTATAGTACTCGAAATTTATCTTTTGAAATGTTTGGTCAGAATTTCCCGTTGCAGTTGGTCTATTGTTTAAACAAAAATTAACAAAATACATTTGAATTTGACAGTTGAGGTCATATATAAAATGCAAGATAGTAAAATCAACTGATCATATAACATTAACTGGTATAAATACATTTTGGTTTCCATGAGCTAAACTAAAAGCAACTATTCGTTCAGAGAAAATTGTCCACCTGTACTAGAAAGCGATTGATACTGATACTAGCACAGCTTGTTTTATGTATACTCTGATGGCTGAGATATAAATGAGAATTATAACGCTGATTTTTAAGATGGTCTTTAATTGTCGCCACTCAAAACTAGTTTGTCGTTGCCATTATAATATCTGCCGTTGGCGGGAGAGTGTGTATCATAGATAAATACACGTATAGAGAAATTATCTCACTCACCAAATTTATGACATTTGGGATGGTGTGATATCAGCGTTGGATGTTAGAAAGAATATGCTTTAATAATACCAGATAGAGGCAATGGTTCAAATCAACCAACTAGAAAACAACCACCGCATTTCGTTTTGGGTGTTAAAATTATTGTGTTAAATGCAACACAAGTGAATAATAAAATATAACAAAACACTCCAAAATACGTTTAAACTTCACGGTTCTCAACCAAAGCGACTTGACCTCACCACGAAGAGTGTGAAAGGAAATGTCAGATGAGTCAAATATTTCCTCTTTAAAGAATTATGGTGCGTTATGGTGCGTATTGAATGAGGATTTCTTTACATAAAAATTTGTGTACGGAATTTTAATCACCTTTTAGCTGAGTACTTTTGTATTCACAAAATTAGAATTTTGTCATTAAATTAGCACTATAGTCTTTGTTTTCAATCGAGTGGCAGCAAAAGTTACCCTGAGAAATTGAGGAACAGATCAGCGTTTCCAACTTAGTATCATATTCATTGAAGGCCTTTGATGTTAAGAAGTTAAGTTGGCCCAACATCAAACTTGTATTTTTTGAAACATTTAGTACAACCGAACTGTATTTGGTACAAATAAAACTTAAATGTCAAATTAAAGCCACCCTATTAGTCTTTCTAAGACAGAAAATATCTCTGAAACTGAACGAGATACAGTTCAAGCAATTGAAGACCTCGGTGCAAGAACCGGGCAACTCCATTTTATACCGAAATTAAGTTCTTGTATTTAACAGATATAACTTGATATTGCGCATCTTTTAGGCAAATCCAGCAATTCTCTATAGAGTTAGCATAGAAAATGATTTATCCGATAAGCCATTACGGTTCAAGAGACTGGCAACTCCATGGAGATGTCATGACGTGATTAGTTTGATTTATTGTTTGATGCAATACGTTGTAATGTGGTCGGAAACTGAAAGCGATCCCTTTCAAGATTCGGGGAGTGTACATGTTCCTAACGATTAGGACCAACCTAGTACAAGTAGAGCTGGCAAAGACATGTGAGGATAATGCTGAAACCTGTGGGGAGGAGGGTGTAAATTCAGTGAAAAAGATTGTTCCCAAAAGAACCTTCTGACCGCCTTGTACTTGTCGGCCGAAATATTTTGAAAAAATTAAAGAGGAACAAAGAATGTCTATTCTTACTTGTTTTAACAAAATAGGAACAAAAGAGTTGCAAGACTTATATTTGGATTGATTTGATCTGACACAAAAGTATGTACACTTAAATGATCACGGTTAATATAACCGCATGCTTCATAACATCACTGTACTATGTCAGTGTACTATGTCCCATATTTAAAAAAGGTGACCCGTGTCTACTATTCAACTACCGTGGAATAAGCCTTTTATCCATAGCATAGAAGGTTCTATCAAGCATAATGTGCGAAAGACTGAAACCGATTATTGCTGACCTGATTGGACCATACCAGTGTGGCTTTAGGCCTGGAAAATCGACAACCGACCAGATTTTCACGCTACGCCAAATCCTGGAGAAAACCCACGAAAAACAAATCGACACCTATCATCTATTTGTCGACTATAAGGCGGCCTTCGATAGCCCGATATGGGGGAAACTCTACGAAGCAATGTCTGAGCTTGGTATTCCTGCAAAACTCATACGCCTTTGCAGGATGACCCTGACGAACACCAAATCCGCAGTGAAAGTTGGTAAGGATCTTACCGAACCTTTTGAAACTAAGCGAGGCCTCAGACAAGGTGACACCCTATCGTGCGATCTCTTTAACATCTTAATAGAGATTATTCTGAGAAAAGCTGCTGTCAACATGAATAAAACCATCAGCAGCAAAAGTCATATGCTGCTCGCGTATGCTGATGATATAGATATCATTGGACGCACAGTTAGAGAAGTTACTGCGAAGTTTTCGAGAATTGAGAACGAGTCAGGAAAAATGGGTCCGACGGTAAATGAGGACAAGACAAAATTAATGGTTTCAACGAACAGGGCTTCCACGCGATTAGACCAAAGCAGGAACGTTGATAACCATTATAACTTCGAGGTAGTGGACGAATTTATATACCTCGGATTTGCCGTGAACAAAAACAACAACGTCAGCCTTGAGATCAAGCGGAGAATTGTGCTTGCGAATAGATGTTATTTTGGGCTACGCAAGCACTTTAGAGATAAAGCCCTCTCTCGAGTAACAAAAATCCCATTATCCCAGACTCTCATACAACCTGTCTTGCTTTATGGCGCAGAATCCTGGGTATTATCGCAAGCAGACGAAACATCTGTAGGAGTCTTTGAGAGAAAAATACTCCGAAAAATGTATGGCCCTATAGTGCACAACGGCGAGTATCGGCGACGCATGAATCATGAGCTGTATGAGCTTTATCCTGACATTGACATAGTTAGGCGGATCAATATAACGCGATTACGCTGGCTAGGCCATGTCAGTAGAATGGATGAAGACGAACCAGCACGAAAAGTTTTCGAAATCGAACTAAAAGGAAGATGAAAAATATGAAGACCGAGACTCCGCTGGAGTCATCAGGTTAACAAATACCTGCGTACAATGGGCGAATATATTTGTTGGATGTCTGAAACCAAATTGAAATACTTGGATCCATCGAAGGACTTTTTGCACTTTCTGATTACAGATTCTGAAAGTGTTTTTAAATGCCTTTCCAACGAGATATGTGAGAATACGGGAGAATTCCTTGTTTTCGCACAATGGGCAAATATATTTGTTGGGTGTCTGAAACCAAATTGAAATACTTGGATCCTTCGAAGGACTTTTTGCACTTTCTGATTACAGATTCTGAAAGTGTATTTAAAGCCCTTTCCAACGAGGTAGATGAGAGTACGGGAGAATTCCTTGTTTTGTAATAATCGTTCTAAATGTTTCCAAAATGCATATATTTTTATGTACGGACAATAGCCCTTTTACAAAGCTGTTTTTGTTTGGGCGCGAAATTTTTTTTTAATAATATAATGATATTAGTTTAATATTCAATTTTCTGATCGTTTAAAAATCTCTTCTATTGATATATATATCTTTTTGACCGCATTAACAGATGTCTGTTAACCTGTTAACAGAGTTCTATAACTGAATGTGGTTTGTGTCTTTGCTAGTTAAATTCGGAATTTATCTTCACGGACATTGTAATGTCACTCTTGAAGAGCTCATGCTATTTAGTTAAATTTCCTAAAATTTCGAGAAAGTATTAAGTCTTTTTTACATTTTAAAAAAGTGGAGTTACCCGGTTCTTGCACCGAGGTCCACCGAATTCCAAATTTTCAGAATTTGAAAAAATCGAATAATGTAATACAAAAAAATTTTAATTTTTTGTGCGCATTATGAACAATTGTGTCAAAATATGTTAAAGAATAAAACTAAAATTTTTGTTTTCTTGGAAATCGAAAAAAAACAAAAAGTAGTCAACTTTGGAAATTTTTATGAAATATAGCCCACTGTGCGATTTTCAATGTTGATATAACGCAATAATCCTTGACTCCTTTCCTACAATTGGTTTTTTATAGAATCTTAAAATGTTTACTGGATCAAAAGATATTGAATTTTGGCCAATGGAAAACGATTCTGAACCACTGTGCGCCGCGTTACATATTATTATGGTAAAGTGCAAGGGAACAACTTTCGCATTGACATAATTGGATGTGCACCACAGATCAAAAAGTTGTGAAATATGTAAAAGCGCAACTTGGCCATGTTATGTGGTACTTTGGTCCTTCGTTAGTATGATTCATTATTGTAAAGAACCTTTAGATTTTTCACATCCTGTAGTTGATACCATGCGCGTTTTTTTCGCATACGTGATTTAAAAACTTTTTGTATAGTTATTATAGTTTTGTGCTAATAATTAAATACAATATAATTACAATTAATAGCACTACTTTAGTATAATATACTAAATCATTAGTTGACCACATCAAACAAAATGTGTTTAAATTGCCAATACCAACAAATGAGTGTGGAAACGAGCATGTGAACAGGGCTAGTAAACAAGAATTGGCAGAAAAAATTCCAGTATATCGTTCTTAATTATCTGAGATTGAGTGTGACAAAAAAATTAAAATAATGAGGCCATTATAATTGCAATTAATATGATATAATTGAATACGAAAAGTTTGTCCTCAAATCGGTGACGCGAGTGCTTTCAATTTGCCCAGTTATGCAGAAGATACACTGAAAGGAAAATTGACATAAAAATTATGAAATTGTGCATTGTTGTGATGTTCTCATTTCATTGGATAAATGTAAAACCTTACATCAATTGTCCTCCAGATTTGTCCTTCAATTTAATGTAATTGAGTGATCGCTTTGATGCAAAATTGTGACAAATTTAAAGCATCTTTGAATTTTCCGCAATGACCTTATTTCTGTTAGTTTTGAATTTTAATGTACGGGAAGTTCGTACTACAAGCTTTCAAGGTCTGATAAATTTTTCTAAATGAAAAATGCATGTTATTCATTGAGTTGATGTAAAGTGTACGTTAGTAAAATGTAATTGTTTTGAAATTATTTGATCAATTTTATGAAAACTATGCGTTATTTGAAGTACTATGGAGTTGGAGTTGGAGTCGGAGTTTTATAGTCGGAGACTGGGATATTTGCCTGGAGTCGGAGTCGGAATCGAAAAATGTGGACAACTCCGACACCAAGTTAAGTATTTTCATTAAAATTAAAAGTTTTCGAAAAGTATAATTTGCTAACCAATTTTTTCGGTTAACATATATTTTTACACAGTATTAAGTTAAAATCGATTTGTCCTAGATTTCTTGGGTTCTCATGTTTCTGGAAAAAATAAAAATGATGTCCCATAACATCCCATGAAGAGATTGAGGAGAGCTTCTCACAATCAGTGAGATGTGCGCTTACTATTTTTTCACTCACTGATTGGGACCTAAAGTTTTACACCGGTTCCGAACGGTATTTTGAGAATCTTTTTAATGGCAAAGTACTCGATAGTGTCGCCATCACTAAGCGAGGTGACCGTCGTCGAAATAAATATAGCAGGGATCGATCCCATGAACCCATCGAATCTCATGTACAAGAGCCGCACACAGTAACCATTGCACCACCGACGGCCATTCCGAAACAAAGCCCATGTAAATTCACATCTAGACATTTAGAATGTGCGAGGAGGTAAATTCGAATTTAACAACCAAAGACACAAACCACTTTGCTAGGCAGACCGCTGTTATGAAGTTAACAGGTATCTGTTAAACTACTAGAATGGGAAGTAAATTAGAATAAACAAGGTTTTTGACTTATTAAATTAATAAAAAAAGACAACAAATACAAATCGTATAAAAAACATTACGAGCTTTCAGTATTAGTGGCATAAATCTTGAACCGATTACCAGCAAACAGTATATTATAGTTCAATGAATATATTTTTAGAAAGGACATGGAGCCCAAATCAAGGATTCTTCGCTAATTAAATGCATACCTATAAATAGGTCGGAGCATGCTGTTTTGGACTATAGTACTCCGAGGTTTCAATCTAATTTCAGAATCCTATAATTTTAGGTTTTTTATTTTAAGCACTATGCTTTGCTTTTAAGCCATTCACTGTGTCCAAACCAAGGACTCTTCGCAGACAAGACTTATATGAGATTAAATCCCGTTATTAGTGCTTTTCAAAATTTCCTACCCTCATATTTCAGAGGAATTTCTGAACGCCGATATATGAAATTCAGTATTGAGCAACATGTAAATAGTTTAGCCCACTGTGCTCAAATTAAAGATTCTCTGTGGACTAACCATATACCGGATTAAAGCCGTTCATTAGTGCTTTCTAAATTTATGACATTCATATTACAGAGAAATTTCTGAACAGCGATATATGGAATTTAGTATTGCGACATGACTCAACATTTTGGCCCACTGTGAGCAAACTAAGGACTCTTCGCGGACTAAACGTATACCGGATTAAAGCCGTGCTTTCTAAATGTATCACATTCATATTTCAGAAATTGCAGACATTTTTTTTGTTCCACTTATTAACATTTTGACCCACTGTGCCCAAACTAAGGATTCTCCGTGCATCGAACGTACACCAGATTAAAGTCCCTTAATAGTGCTTTCAAAATTTAGCACTACCATATTTCAGAGGAATTTCAGAACACCGATATATGCAATTTAGTATTGTCCCGTGTCATAACGTTTTGACCCATTCTGCCCAAACTAATGATTCTTCGTGGATCGAACTTACACCAGATTAAAGTCCTGCATTAGTGCTCTCTCAATTTACCGCCCTCATATTTCAGAGGAATTTCAGAACACCGATATAAGAAATATTGTTTTGTCCCACGTATTAACATTTTGACCCACTGTGCCCAAACTAAGGATTCTTGCGGATCCAACGTATACCAGGTTAAAGTACCTTAATAGTTCTTTCGAAATTTACTACTACCATATTTCAGAGGAATTTCATAACACCGATATAAAAAATATTGTTTTGTCCCACGTCTTAACATTTTGACCCACTGTGCCCATTCTTCGTGGATCGAAGGTTTTCAGATGTAATTCCTTCATTAGTGCTCTCTCAATTTATCACCCCCATATTTCAGAGAATTTAGGATTGTCCCATGTCTCAACTTTTAACCAAATGTGCCCAAACTAAGTATTCGTGGCGGACCAAACGTGATTTAATACGACAAAAATATAAATTCGGAATACATACGATTTCTAATTTCTGAATTTGACATTTGAATATTGTTCATATAGGCTACAAATCGATTCTTTTCAAATATTCTTCAACTTTAAACGCTTTTAACATAGCTCTGTTAACCCAATAACAGAGCTCAGCTAATTGGAGTGGTTTGTGTCTTAGCTAGTTATATTCAATTTATCTTCACACCCACAAATTATGGGGGTGTTAAATTTGGAAAGCACTGATGAAGAAATTTCATCTGGTATACGTTTGGTCCGCGAAGAATTGTTAGTTTGGGCACAGTGGGTCAAAATATTCAGACATGAAACAATACTAAATGTCATACAAAAAAAAATTGTTTCTTATAACATCCCATGAAGGGACTGGGGAGAGCTTCTAACAATAAGCGAACTGTGCGCTTTCTAGTTTTACACTCACCGACTAGGATCTACGGTTTTACACCGGTTCCGAACGATATTTTGAGAAGGTTTTTGAATGGCTACATACTCGAAAGTGTCGCCGTCACTATATGAAGTGACCGCATCCAAAGAAGTTTAAGGTCAAAACATTTTCAGAATTTCGCAATTTGAGATTTTCTGTTTCGGGACTCTTTTTCGAATTTGGCCCACTGTGGGCAAATGCGTCGTCAAGACACACTTAGAGCCATTGGGATGTATATTCGAAACAAGATAACCATAGATTTCAGAACAATTTCAGAATGCCCAAATAATTTTAAATTCATATACCAAAACTGAATTTGGTCCACTATGGCAAAATGGGCCTTCAACCATGAACCAACTATACTACCTGCTGATAGCGCTTGAGGTGCACTTTTCAAATTTAATATCCCCATTTCTCAAAACGTTTTCAAAATCTCGCAATTTGAGATTTACCGTTTCGGGACCCATTTTCGGGTTTAGCCCACTGTGGGCAAATGCGTCGTTAACCATAGCCCAAGTGCATAGCGTCTTAGAGTCCTTGAAGAGTAAATCCCAAAAATGGAAATTTATATATTTCAGAAAGTCCACATAGCCATTTTAAATTCATATACAAAAACTGATTTTGGTCCACTGTGGCAACTTCAACCATGAACCAAATATATACCTGCTTTTAAAGCCCTTGGGATGCACTTTCCGAATTTACTATCCCCATTCTTTAGATCGATTGCAGAATCTTACAATTTGAGATTTTACACTTCGAGGCCCTTTTCCGAATTTGGCCCACTGTGGGCAAATGCGTCGTCAACCATTGACCAAGTCTATATGCTCTTAGAGCCCTTGAGGAGTAAATTCAAAAAATGGTAACCATATATTTCAGAACAATTTCAGAATGTCGAAATACGCTTTTTTAAATTCATATGCGAAAATTGATTTTGCCCCACTGTGGTAAAATGGGGCTTCAACCATAAAGCATTTATATACCTGCGGATAGCCCTTGAGGTGCACATTTTGAATTTTATAACCCACTTTTCAGAAAGTTTTCAGAATCTTGCAATTTGAGATTTTACACTTCGGGGCTATTTTTCGAATTTGGCCCACTGTGAGCAAATGCGTCGTCAACCATGGACCAAGTATATACGCCCTAAGACCCCAAGTGGTGGACATTCTGAAACAGAGCTTAGCTAACTCCAGTGGTTTGTGTCTTTGCTCGTTTTATACGAATTTATCTTCAGGCACATATATTCTGAAAGGATGAATCAATCAAGAATTCTTCGTTTGACCACAGTGGGCCCCAATCTTGCACAGAGAGCTCAAACAGAAACTTTCAAATTCTTAATTTCTGAAGGTCCTTGGGAAATTGTAGACACTATATTTCAAAGACACTTCTTAAGGACTATAGACTGGCACACGGTTGGTTGGTGGAGAATTCTTCATATGACCATATTGTGCCCTAACAGTAGCACATGTCACATTATTTAAATACCAATTTTTTGGGATTTGGTTGTATATATATTAGTTTGTGCAGCAAACATATTTAGCTTGGAAGGTGTTTTTATTAAGTACTGTATTTTAAATTTCTGCATCGTTCCTTTAATTGAAAAAGTCAATAAATTGCTGATTTATCTTTAAAATAAAGTGCTTAACAGAGCTCTGTTAGTTCTATAACAGAGCTCTGCTAAGTAAATTGGTTGGTGTCTTTGCTATTTTAAATACGAATTTATCTTCACGCACATCAATTTGATGTAGAACTATTGATGAAACTTTTTCATTATGCTGATGATCAGTTATTTTGTCAGTGTGGAAACAAACAAATGCTGCGTTCAAAATGTCAGGCGATAACTACAGATAAAAGTCCGAATATCAGGCTGCTTGAAAAACGTTAGATCTAAAATTACAATAACTCAAATTAAAGAAATTTGTCAGATATAAAATGGCAATAAATCAAATCAATCAATTTTGTGACACAAAGCAAATGACTTTTTTTGTTCGAAATATTTTGTATGTCAAACGAAATGACTCATGTTTAGAAATAGCAACAATAAAAGCAATAAAATAAATTCAATACCGCAAAATACATTTAGATACGATTTTGTATTATTCATTTAACACCTTAAGGCCGGATTTCGAAATAACTTTGTCATTGAATCGCAGAGGAAAATGATAACAAAAAAACAGCGCGTTTCACCCTGTCGTCGCTTATATTGTCGCCTTAATGACATTACTGAAGAGTTGTAAAATAATAAACAAATTGTAAATAAAAAAACAGAAAAAAACGTTTAATTAAACACAAGTCAAGAAATTGCAATAAAACCACTATAAAATTAAACAGAGTGCACAGAGAAAAAAAGCTCTTAATATTATATGATTTGATCATGAAAAAACTTTATTGTTGAGTTTTTGTAACTGATAAGTGAAGGTCTGTGCATAACACAGCGTTTGTTGCAGAGTTCGGCTGTCGCTTTCTCGCTATCTCTGGTAAACTGAATCATTATTTTAGAATATTGATGGCTAACACTAAAATGATCATAGGTCACGAAACCCTTTTTGGAGTTTATGGAATCAGACTCTGAAAGTATTTGCGCAGAGGTTCCTAGCGCTGTATGTGAGGGTATAGGAGAATTCCTTGTTTTATCATAATAATCTAATTAAATGGTTTCTAATTTAAGAAAGTACCCCTCAAGGACTGTCAGCGGGTATATATTTGACTCGTGGTTGAAGCCCTATTTTGCCACAATGTTCATTATGAAAGCTTACCGCCTTATACATAAACAATTATGAGAGGTTTGAGAGACGTTTTTTGTATGATAAACTGTCTGTCAAACCTCTCGTAACTTTTTATGAATAAGGCCGTTATAGTTTTTGAACAACACAATTATGTACTTTGCAATAATTTTTTTAATCACTGTGATAAAAATATGAGTTCGGAATATAAATGCTTTATAACTTCTTAATTTGACATTAAAATATTGCTCAAATCGTCTGAAAATCGATTCTACTTCCCCCTCACATTTTAAGTGCTTTAACATAGCTCTGTTAATACAATAACGGAGCTCAGCTAACTGAGGTGGTTTGTGAGATCAACGAGATGTTATTGCCGCCAATTGATGAATTGGAAGTGGAGAACATGTGGATCGAACAGGGCGATACAACGGCACACTCAAATCCCGCGACAGCGAACATTTTTATTGTTTCGCCCTGTCTCGATTTAGCGATTTGCAATGGCCGACAAGATTGCTCGATTTAACCGCTCCAAACATCTTAATTTTAGTTTTTTAAAAGTCAAGGGTCTATGTGAACAAGTCACAGACTCTGCAAACTATCAAAGATAATATTAAACCATAGTGCGAGAACCTATCGCACGAAATTCTCGGCATAACGATAGTAAATGCGGTAGAGAGTGTGCATGTGGTCATCAACACCCACTTGACCAGTATCACCTTCAACAATTATGAAATTACCTCGTTTCATTTTAAAGATATGTGTAAAAAAATTTTTTGGAACGAAGTTCCTTATCGCATGTTGAGGGATGGGGCCTAAATGAAAAAAAATTAAACATCTTTTTTTAATCACTATTATGCTACAACCCAGTATTATCAACTATATTGGATACTTTTGCTTTGGTTTGTGTCTAGACTAATATATGTTGGGAAATTTCTTGTTTAATGGGAAGGTTTCTAGGTGGAGTCTGTAACCAATATTTAGTATATATTGTAGATTTGAACCCAATAAAAAGTACATTTAGAAAAGCCAAAGTGAAAGAAGTTTAAGAAAAGAAAATTTCCTTAAATAAGCAACTTTTCTTAAAAATTTTCATTTGCTTACAACAAATTTTCCTTTCGTAAAAAAGAGTACCTTTAAAGAGTACCTTTTTGTGAAACAAATTCACTTTTCTTCTAAAAAAAATACCTTGTCTTACAAAAATTCCTTTTCTTAAAAGTACCTTTTCTTAAAAGTACCTTTTCTTAAAAGTACCTTTTCTTAAAAGTACTTTTTCTTAAAAGTACCTTTTCTTAAAAGTACCTTTTCTTCAAAGTATCTTTTCTTAAAAGTACCTTTTCTTAAAAGTACCTTTTCTTAAAAGTACCTTTTCTTAAAAGTACCTTGTCTTAAAAGTACCTTTTCTTAAAAGTACCTTTTCTTCAAAGTACCTTTTCTTAAAAGTACCTTTTCTTCAAAGTACCTTTTCTTAAATGTACCTTTTCTTAAAAATAAAATAACACCTTTTCTGTTTTTGAGATAAGTAGCTACTCTAAAAAATGTACCTACATATTCTTGAAAAAGACCAATTCTAAAAAAATTCCCATTTGATAAAAAAAACTTTTCTTCAGAAAAATACCTTCTCTTACAAAAATTCCTTTTCTTAAAAGTACCTTTTCTTAAAAGTACCTTTTCTTAAAAGTACCTTTTCTTAAAAGTACCTTTTCTTAAAAGTACCTTTTCTTAAAAGTACCTTTTCTTAAAAGTACTTTTTCTTAAAAGTACCTTTTCTTAAAGGTACCTTTTCTTAAAAGTACCTTTTCTTAAAAGTACCTTTTCCTAAAAGTACCTTTTCTTGAAAGTACCTCTTCTTAAAAATAAAATAACACCTTTCTGTTTTTGAGATAAGTAGCTACTCTAAAAAATTTACCTACATATTCTTGAAAAAGGACCAATTCTAAAAAAATTCCCATTTGATAAAAAAACTTTTCTTCAGAAAAATACCTTCTCTTACAAAAATTCCTTTTCTTAAAAGTACCTTTTCTTAAAAGTACCTTTTCTTAAAAGTACCTTTTCTTAAAAGTACCTTTTCTTAAAAGTACCTTTTCTTAAAAGAACCTTTTCTTAAAAGTACCTTTTCTTAAAAGTACCTTTTCTTAAAAGTACCTTTTCTTAAAAGTACCTTTTCTTAAAAGTACTTTATCTTGAAAGTACCTTTTCTTAAAAATAAAATAATACCTTTTCTTTTTCTGAGATAAGTACCTACTCTTAAAAATGTACCTATTCTTGAAAAAGGACCAATTCTAAAAAAATTCCAATTTCTTAAAAAAAAACTTTTCTTCAAAAAAATACCTTCTCTTACAAAAATTCCTTTTCTTAAAAGTACCTTTTCTTAAAAGTACCTTTTCTTGAAAGTACCTTTTCTTAAAAATAAAATAATACCTTTTCTTTTTCTGAGATAAGTACCTACTCTTAAAAATGTAGCTATTCTTGAAAAAGGACCAATTCTAAAAAAAATCCCATTTCTTAAAAAAAAAACTTTTCTTCAAAAAAAAATACCTTCTCTTACAAAAATTCCTTTTCTTAAAAGTACATTTTCTTAAAAGTACCGGTATTTTAAAGTAACTTTTCTTAAAAGTACTTTTACTTAAAAGTACCTTTTCTTAAAAGTATCTTTTCTTAAAAGTACCTTTTCTTAAAAGTACCTTTTCTTAAAAGTACTTTTTCTTAAAACTACCTTTTCTTAAAAGTACCTTTTCTTGAAAGTACCTTTCCCTAAACATAAAATAATACCTTTTCTTTTCTTGAGATAAGTACCTACTCTGAAAAAATGTACCTATTTTTCAAAAAAGGACCAATTCAAAAAAAATTCCCATTTCATAAAAAACCTTTTCTTCGGAAAAATACCTTCTCTTAGAAAAATTCCTTTTCTTAAAAGTACATTTTCTTAAAAGTACCGGTATTTTAAAGTAACTTTTCTTAAAAGTACTTTAACTTAAAAGTACCTTTTCTTAAAAGTACCTTTTCTTAAAAGTACCTTTTCCTAAAAGTACCTTTTCTTGAAAGTACCTCTTCTTAAAAATAAAATAACACCTTTCTGTTTTTGAGATAAGTAGCTACTCTAAAAAATTTACCTACATATTCTTGAAAAAGGACCAATTCTAACAAAATTCCCATTTGATAAAAAAACTTTTCTTCAGAAAAATACCTTCTCTTACAAAAATTCCTTTTCTTAAAAGTACCTTTTCTTAAAAGTACCTTTTCTTAAAAGTACCTTTTCTTAAAAGTACCTTTTCTTAAAAGTACCTTTTCTTAAAAGTACCTTTTCTTAAAAGTACCTTTTCTTAAAAGTACCTTTTCTTAAAAGTACCTTTTCTTAAAAGTACCTTTTCTTAAAAGTACCTTTTCTTAAAAGTACCTTTTCTTAAAAGTACCTTTTCTTAAAAGTATCTTTACTTAAAAGTAAATTTTCTCGAAAGTACCTTTTCTTAAACATAAAATAATACCATATCTTTTCTTGAGATAAGTAGCCTTTCTGAAAGTAAGAACATTTTATTTAAAAAACCATTTCCTAAAAATAGTACCATTTCTTTAAAAAGTACCTGTTCTTAAAAAAAGTACTTCTTTGTAAAAAAACTTCATACTCTTATGGATTTTTCTGACAGAAAGTACTTCTAGTACCTTTTTAAAAAAAAAAAAAACATTAGCTTTTAATAAAAGAAGTACCTCTCTTTAAAAAATTACCTTTTCGGGAAAATATAATACATATTCTTACAAAAAGGACCTAAAAAATGCTATAAATAAAAAAATACATTATATAATAAAACTTTTTCTTAAAAAAAGTTTAACATTTTACAAAAAGTATCGTTTCTTAAAGATCCATTTAAATTATCGTATTTTTAAACGGGCGCTTCAGGCTTTTTGGAAGTAACTAGTACATAATGTATAGCGAAGCAATTTCGTTCCAATTTTTTTGTTTTGTGTAAATTTTGTGCACTTTTGAGTACAATGTTTGTAATTTTGTGTACAATGTTTGTACTTTTGTGTTCACTTTTTGTACTTTTGTGTACACTTTTGTGTACACTTTTGTGTAGATGTTGCACTTTTGTATACACCTTTTGTCCTTCTGTGTAACGCGACGTATTACCCCAACTCTGTGTCCCTCGCAGAAAAGGTTGCAGCCGCTTCCGATTTCAATACCCGGGAGGGAGTATAAGAAATTTCACTTGAAAAATTGTATACGATAATGAATGTCCGGAGATTGAGAAAGCCTGATTTGTTTTAAAGACAATTTTCCGGTTGGAAAATGAAGAAAGAATGCCGTTTGCTAATAATAATAATAAATAATGTAGTTAAACAGATCAAGCAGATTGATGGTTAAGTGCTTTTATTTCACAATTGAATTAAATTTCAATAAAATACGAACTTCAAACCCCACAATAAAGAGATTCAAATTAAAACCTTAAGTTGTTTTTCAATTGCAAATCATCCCCTGGTCAATTATCTACAGCAACACGTTCATATTGTACAGAAAATTAAGACAGTAAAATGAGTCATGTAGAAATGACAAACCTAGGATAACAAGACGAATTAAAAAAATATATAAATAAATCAGAACCAATTATGACTTTAAAATTAAATACTCGTATTGCACACAGTAATACACAAAGTCCTATAAAAAAATATCAACAACAGCAATAATTGCAATTCCAAAAAATACAAATAAATATAAAAAGGCGCAATTTCCCAAACCAGTCGAAACAAAGACGTCGACGACAAAGACTTTCACATTAACATTCACACAACATTTCTTTCCAGTGCAAAAAACAAAAACTGGTCAACAACATCGTTTGTTTGTTACTTATTTGTGCGGGGAATTTGAAGCGTGACAGAAACAGAAGTAGAGAAAGAGAGAGGGAGAGGGGCGAACGAGAGTGGCAGATCAACCGCTTCCCAAGTCAACACATGTTGCGGACAAACAACCGGCTATATCTGGTCTGGTAGCACCATAAAATTTCACCTCAAACAAAGTGGTAGTATCTGGTATTTTATTGACCTTAAGCAAAAAATATTTTAAAAAAAAAACAGTAAAAAATTCAATGCGAATTGCGAATTTCAAAACCAATACGATACAACTTCGAGTGCGAATTAAAAATTACAATTTGCACAAGGCATAAATAAATATTCAATTTAAAAAAAATCAACAACTAAGACGTCCAAAAACAAAAACAAATACAAAAAACAAGACAACGATCGAATGACATAAAGCGGTTCCAAAACTGCGTCGCAACGTGCCAACAACTTTTTCCTTCTTATCTGCGCAACGTCTACCTACCTCTTTACCTGTCATGTCAGGGCAATTATTTTGATGGGGTATAAAATGATTTGTTGCCCATGTGTCTTGGTGTTCAACTGAAAGTAATTTTCCCGAAAGTAGCTCATGCTCGTGCTAATTTTCCCTCAGAGTATCCAACAGCAATAAAGGTTAATGTCCCCCACCACCCTCATCGACCAACCCATTACACGAATGTCTTGTTGCCAAAGACAAAAACGAACCGCACCAAACTGATACGCTTATCAGGTACCAAAACTTTATCAGATACCAAGTATTATGGTGCAGTCCATTAAGGTGAATGTCATAAAAATTCAGCTTAATCGTTTGTATCGTAATAATGCTGGTGTGTTCTGGTTTTGTTGATGTTTGGGGAGAATGAGGCACCTTGTGCTAAACAATTTAAAGTTTAGTACTTCTTTGTTCTTAAATAGGTCAAAAGAGAAAATATTTTCCTGCTGCATTTGTCAATACAACAATTGGCAACAATGAATATAGACCTCAAAAAGGAAACATACTTGGGTTTAAAAATATACTTAAGTACTTAGTTGGCCTCAAACAACCCATAGGGTCAAGAAAGTGCCTTACAAAATGAGGATAACATGTTTCTCCAACCGCCTCGATCTTCAGCATTTCTCCTCCAGTTGGTAAGACCAAGCTCTCGCTGGCAATATTCCAAATGGTCCTTCCTGCGAAGTCTTGGTCGTCCTATTTTTTGATGTTCTCCGAGTACGTCTTCGAATACCTTTCGTACTGGTTCTCTCTGATCCATTCTACTGATATGGCCCAGTTGGCGTAAACGCTCTATTTTGATACGCATAACTACGTCGATGTAGGGATACAGATTATACAGATCGTGGTTCATCGGACGTCGGTACTCGTCGTTATATAACGGGGTTTCAATAAGAGCGCTACAAAAGTTTTTTTAAATAAAACAACCCCGGTTTTAGATACCAATGAAGTTCTTTATTCCTGTGAAAGTACGTTCGATGCCATTATGTATGGAACTCGATTTCTTTTGCATGGCCACCACGGGCACGCTTGCAGAAGTACAGACGCTGAACCCAATTTTCCACGGTTTTCAAGCATAAATCGGCCGATACTGCTGCAATTTCACGTTCGATATTCGTACGAAGTTCATCAATCGTCGCTGGCTTGTTGGCATAGACAATAGACTTGACGTAGCCCCACAGGAAATAATCTAACGGCGTCAAATCGCACGACCGAGGCGGCCAATCGACTGGGCCATTTCGTGAGATAACACGTTCACCACACTTGGTTTCCAATAAATTGATTGTGCCATTCGCTGTGTGGCTTGTGGCGCCGTCCTGTGGGAGCCACATGTCCTCCAAGTCCATATTATGCAATTGGGGCAAAAAATATTCGCTTATCATTGAACGGTAGCGATTCGCATTCACAGTAATGTGCCATTCTTGATCATCATGGAAGAAGTATGGCCCAATGACGCCGCCGGCCCATAAACCGCACCAAACCGTAATTTTTTCGGGATGCAATGATGACTCATGGATTACGTGTGGATTGCTGTCTGACCAATAACGCATATTTTGCTTATTGACGAAGCCATTTAGCCAGAAATGAGCCTCATCGCTGAAGATGATTTCCGATGATTTTCCGCTCTTAAAGTTGAGGCCACTGACTCCAAATTTCGGTAGTAAATTTTAATAATTTCGACTCGTTGTTGGCTCATATATCTTTCCATGATGAAATGGCAAACCTTACTGAAGAGAAATGTCAAAAGAGCGGGGGAAAATATGGCGTTGTTTGCTGTCCCTATCGATTTATCTTTGTAGCGTCTCTGTTGAAAACCCCTTATTATAGGACAATATATTTTTGGTGTCGTTTTTCTCTCCAAGACTCCTAGTGATGTTTTATCAACATGCGATATGTACCAGTATTCTGCACCATAAAGCACGGCAGGTGGTATGGGAGTCTGATACAGTTGGATCTTCGTTTCTCGAGAGAGAGTCTTATCTCTGAAGTGCTTGCTTAGCCCGAAATAACACCAGTTTACAAGCACAATTTTCCGTTTGATTTCCAGGCTGACGTTGTTGCTTCTGTTCACGGCAGATCCTAGGTAAATAAATTCATCCACTACCTCGAAATCTTAACGATTAACCCGCTACCAGTCCGTAAACGCTGACAAAAAAAAACGCCCAAGCGACATACTGCAGGAAACATGTACATGTTTGCAAGCACTGTTTTCATGTATTTATGAATTGCTTCTTGTGTCTTTGTTGACTGTCTTGTTTTCTTTATAGCGGTTTTCAACACACAAAGCCACATTTGTGTCTCAAAAACATATATTACTCGTACAGCCTATTAACCATTGTGTCTCAAGCATATAATATTGAATAGCAAACACAATATGTTTGGACACAAGTATAGTATATTTCGACAAAAATTTAAAAGCGAAATGCTAATTTGTGTATGCAAATTTTAAACTGCAAACATCACGTGAGGGAACCAAGCTCGCATTTCGGTCAAGAGATGCCCGACCCACGCCCTCTCTACCCCTTACAACGTGGCGGCAGATATTTTCGCCTAAAAAATTATTCTTCAAGAATCATATCTGAGTTGCTTAAATGCAAAAACTGTAACAAATATTGGCTGACAACCAAAATTATTTGTTTATTTGTAAAAAAATATATATATTCAAAACGAATACGCTTCGAATCCCCGAAAACTGATAAAGTGAATCCGTCTCGAATCTATTTTATTTAACAAAATAAAACCAACCCGAAACGGATTCGAATGTGAATGAAGTCCATTAAGAGTTCGAAACGGATCTGAAAAATTAGGAAAAAAGACCCACTTTTACTAGACGAATTTCATACGCAAACGGAAGCGTTATATGTCCCTAACTCATTTCCGTTTCGAAGAAGCGAGTCCGTCTCGAATTTGAAACGGACTGATATGGCACACTGTTTAATAACATCTAGCACTCACACCAAACATTCCATCTAGCCAACCTCACCCGGTACAACCAAACTCACTGATGAACACCCATATACTGTTGATGATGTATCATAGATACACACAGCAGCAACAAATGGGCTTCAGTGGCGACAGAGAATAAGTGCTTTCCTGCTTCTCATTCACGTCAATAAAGCCGGAGTACTTTAGGTTGGGTAGAAGTAGCTGTCACAATTGACGCACTTAGTCCAATGAGAACCGTTGTTATACCACGGGACGTTATATTTTGTCCACATTGTTGAACCTGTAAATTGATCCGGTATCGGTATGGGGCGTTTAAGCCATATGATAACACTGTATTTTTCTTCAGAGTAATTAGATTTTACACTGACGCTTCGCCTAACTGTTCTTAAACAGAAGTTTCGGCTTACTGTTCTTACACAGATGCTTCGGTCTACTGTTCTTATACAGAGGCTTTGGCATATTGTTCTTACACAGTGGCTTCTGCTTTCTTACCTTACTGAGAGGCTGCGGCTTACTGTTCTTACCCAGAGGCTTCGGCTTACTGTTTTTATTTACATAGAGGCTTTGGGTTATTGTTCTTATACAGAGGCTTCGGCTTACTGTACCTATACAGAGGTTTCCGCTTTCTTATCTTACTCAGAGGCTTCGGCTTACTGTTGTCACGCAGAGGCTTCGGCTTACTGTTCTACACACAAGCTTCGGCTTACTGTTCTTACATAGAGACTTTTGCTTTCTTATCTTAGCAGAGGGTTCATCTTACACAGAGATTTCGGCTTACTGATGTCACACAGAAGTTTTGGCGTACTGTTCTTACACAGAGACACGTCCATTAAGTTTAACGTAGAATACGGCATCCGATAAGACAGAAAACATATTTAACAATAAATGATAAATATCATAAGCAAATGAATTTTTATTTTAATTTACTAAACGTCACTGTCAGCTGCTGTCAAAAAGCATCAAGCAGCATTGTTATTTTGCTTACTTGGCAGCACTTTCATTTAACATAAAAATGTATGAATTAATTTTTTCATATATTTTTTATAATTGTATATCCATGTTAAATTCAAATTCACATTTAACATTTTGTTTCACTTAAATACATAAGTAAATATGCGAAATTTCAATATTTCATCAATCAAAACAACAGCCGAAGGTTTGTGCCCACACTGAAACAGCAGCAAAGTTTGTGTTCACGCTACAAACTCAAACACTCAACCAAACACCACACATATGTTTGAGTGTATGTGTTTAAACAATTTTCATTGAGAAATTTAAATATTAGGAAGATATCAACCAATATGAAATGTATATCAAATGAAGGATAACATCTTCATTTACCTACAAAAAAGTTTTAAAAAAAGTTATCTCGCCGTTTCCTCATAATCAATGAAATAAAGATTACAACAATAACAATCTGACATGACTCCCTATACCGTAAGGTAAGACGTATTCTACGCCAAAAAAGTTCAAATCGCCGAGATACAGAGCTTTATGGGAAAAAAATTCACATAACCTCAATTTGCTCAGCCAAATGGCAGGTAACCTATGTTTGAAAGATAGTCATACCTCTTATCTTTCCAAAATGACCTAAACGAATCCCAGAGGTCTTACCGTTCCAAAGTTATGCCCATTTTACTGAAATGCAAAAATGCTTTTTTTCCCTCGACGTTGGATTGGACGAGCTGGACCAATCGCCTGGCCGCCACGGTCTCCAGATCTCACACCACTTGATTTCTTTTTGTGGGGCTACATGAAAGATTGTGTGCATTCTGTGCAGATCCACAATCGTGAGCAGTTACTTGCACGCATTGAGGAAGCTGCGGTGAAAGTTCGTGAAAAGATGAGTGAACTAAACGTGGCGGATGTGGTTCGCAAACGGTTGGAAGTGTGTTTAGTAGAAAATGGGAACCACATTGAAACTTCCTTTAACATCAAATGTTTTCAGCCAAAAATTTCAATAAAATAAAATCTTAAACGTGTTAATTTACAAAAACAAATAAATGTGAGCTGTTATTTCGCTTCCAAAAACAAAAACAAACATTTTTGCATTTCAGTAAAATGGTCATAACTTTGGAACGTTAAGACGTGTGGGCTTCGTTTAGGTCATTTTGGAAAGGCAAGAGGTACGGCTAACATAAGTTACCTGCCATCTGGCTGAGCAAATTGAGGTTATGTGAATTTTTTTCCCATTTTTTTCCAAAAGCTCTGTATCTCGGCGATTTGGCCTCTTAAAGACCTTTCCAACAAGCCCAAAAACAAAAAATCCGAAAACTGGCTCAGAAGTTAGCAACTTTACCCTACTACCCTCCGACCACCAATCCGACAATTTTGAACGCGCTGCCATTTCGCACCCTTGCACTTTCGGACATGGTCCTAGTGGACTTTTCTTCATGAAATGAGCCAAGGAATACGCTGGAGAAATTTGTCCGGAACTTTCTGAATCACCCTGTATATCGCCTATTTGCTGAAAAATTACCAAACAATCTTTTTGAAATTGAGTTTGATAATTCAGTCCGAAATAAAATTTCATCAGAGAAAAAGAATACATTGAAAGTCTGTATAATTTATCTTCCGGAAGAAGATGTTAAATACCTTTCTAACTTAATATCTGGTTAATCAGAGACAAAATTGATTTTTTATTATTTATATTCAGCCGAATTTTCGTAATGAAAACTTGTGTTCGAGTGATATAATTTGACATTTTGATTTTTATAAATATTTTAGTTTATAACAATTACTGTTCTATGGAGTATTGAACTGAAAAATTAATTAAGTTTATGATTAGAATTCAGTTTTTTTTTTTTAAATTTATGATAAAGTCGATAAAATAATTTTTTATTTGGAAATACAATTTTTGAATTCGCAAATTTCATATATTTTTCATTGTATATCCACCATATTGTTATATACGATGTTATAACGCGTTTTATTTTTTGTTTTTATGGATATACAATTATATTTTGTGATATACGTGCAGATAACTCCGGTACGACGATTTGCCTAATGATTCTTAGAAGCTTTTCGGAAATGGAAACATTGTTTTCTATTACGTGACTAATCCACACTTATTCTTCAGCATTCTCAAATCGAGTGACCTTATGATTGAGGGGAAACATCTGGCTTAAAATGTCACGTAACCTAGGGTATTCAATTATTTAAGTTTTTGCTTTCGAAAATTATATTTTCTGACTTGTTATTCGAGTTATTCGAATAATTTCACACTTTTGAAATTAATCAATTTAATTTATTGCTTTAATAAAACAATTGGAATTTATTGCAGGTGTAACAACATTTAATTGCTAAAAATCAAAATTAATAAATACTTCGTGAAACGATATGTGATACAAAATATTAGGCGCGGTAAATTATTCGATCATATTACATATCGTAGAGAGCAAAGTGATTTCAAGCAGCTGCCCATATAAATTGGTACAAATATTAAATTAGCGGGGGATTAGAAATACACGGCTATTGTGACAATCGGTGGTGCAGTGGTTGTACTTATGACCGCGGGTTCAGTTCTAGCACCGAGTACGTTTAATTTCATTCGATGACGCACAGTGGTGCAGAATCAATTCCCATCTGTCAAAATTTAAAATCTTTTTATCTAAAGAAAATTTTTGAGCTCCTTATTAGAACCGATTACACTATGGAACAAAATTTAGATTTTTATTTTGGGGATGGGCGATTCTTGCTCCAAATGAGTATAGTCCAACTCCAAAAATTTAGACCGCTGTGGGGCGTGGCAAGTTTGAAGTTTCTTATCCGATACTGTCCGAAATAAATTCAAAAATCGAGTATAAATATTGAATTGAGCGAACTCTTGTGATAACATGTCTTCACTAAAATTTGACAGGGATTATTTTCGCAGAATATTCATATGCTCTATTTCAAAGTTTAAAGGGTCCTTTTCGTCCTTTGTTCTAAAAGTGACAAAAATGTACACTAAAATGACCAGCTACGGATTCAGGACATTTTACGAATTTCTTCCTCATTGAATTTCATTATGGGTCGTCATAGACCAAAATTCTCTATCTTTATTGTCAGACGTCCTCTTTGTCCGTCTTTGAAACAAGATCATGAAAACTCCACCAAAATAACCGACAAAATATCCAAATGTTCTACTAATTTGTGGAATAGATTTTACCAAAAGATTTCGGAGACGAGAATCCTTCATCTTGAATTTGCATATGTCCTTTTAGTCCTTTTTTAAAATGTAATTTTTGAAATCTTAAAATTTAAATCTGACAAGGTTTATTTTGATTATAATAATTTTTATTATAATACATTAAATGATTGCAGATACAGAGGAAAAAGGTATCCAGAGGCAATAGTTGGGAGATATGTTGGTGAATTAACCATAGGGTTCAGGACGAGGAAACTGAAGAAGACGACGTCGGAGAAGACACGAAGGAGTCACAAAGTAATTTATTTGATTTAGATGCTGATGCCCAATCTGATTAACATTGTAAAATATTGAATTTTTTCATAAATACATCAATTCTTCCATATGTGAACAAGGGTTTTATGCCATTTTCGGCTCTAATTTTGGTGGATTTCGGGATTTTGTGGAATCGGGACTAAAGAACATATAAACAATATAGACAAACTCGTTGAGCATTATATACATATTTCTTTGATAATATATTTGTAGAACATAGTATGTTCAAAAGAGACCATTCCAGATATCAATTTTAAGATTTAAAGATTTAAATTTTTATAAAAGGACTAAAAGAACACATGTACATTCAAGATGTAGAATTATCTTCTGTGAAATCCTCTAATGAAATCTATTCCACTATAAACATGGTATAGCATTTGGATATTTTGCCGGTAATTTTGGAGCAGTTTTCTTGAGCCTGTTTCAAAAAAGTTCGAAAAGGACGTTTGAAATTAAAGATAGAGAATTTTGGTCTTTGATAATGGAATTTAATGGGGAATAAATTCGTAGAACATTCTGAATCCCTAGTTCCTCCTTTTAGTGTACATTTTTGATACTTTACGAGCAAAGGACGAAAACGACCCTTTAATCTTTGAAACAGAGCATTCGAATATTCTACGAAAATAATCCTTGCCAAATTTCAATGAATATGTACATGATATCACTAGAATTCGCTCAATTCAATATTTATATTCGATTTTTAAATATATCTCGGACAGTATCCGATGTGGTTGGCATATTCTGAAAGGATGTACCCAACTGCACAAATTTGGTTCTTGGAGAATTTGTCGTTTGACCACAGTGGGCCTAAATCTTGCACATGGACCTCACACAGAAAATTTCAAGTTCTGAATTTCTGGCGGGTTTTGAGAAATTCTAGATTTTATATTTCGAAGACACTATTTAAGGACTCTCGACTGGCATATGTTTGGTTCGTGGAGAGTTATTCGTTTAAGCACAGTGGGCGAAAAACTGTTTTCGTATATGAAATTCAAAATGAAAAATTTTCGGTTCTGAAGGTCTTCTGAAGTATGTGGTTGGCATATTCTGGAAGGATGTGTCAAGCACTACCCAACTGCACATATTTGGTTCTTGGAGAATTCTTCGTTTGACCACAGTGGGCCAAAATCTTGCACAGGGACCTCACACAGAAAATTTAAAATTCCGAATTTCTGAAGGTCCTTGGGAAATTCTAGATTTTACATTTCGAAGACACTCCCTAAGGACTATCGACTGGCATGTGTTTGGTTCGTGGAGAATTCTTCATATGACCATATTTTGCCCTAATTTTCCCACTATATGTGACATCTTTAAATACCAATATTAGGGATTTGGTTGCATATATAGTAGTTTGTGCAGAAAATATATTTAGCTTGGAGTGTATTTTTATTAATTACTGTATTTTCAATTTCTGAATCGATTATTTAATTGAAAAAATCAATAAATTGCCGTTTTAACTTTAAAATAAAGTGCGTAACAGAGCTCTGTTAGTTGCATAACAGAGCTCTGCTAAGTAAATTGGTTTGTGTCTTTGCTATTTTAAATACGAATTTATCTTCACGCACATTGGGAAATTATAGATTTTATATTTCAAAGACACTCCTTAAGGATTATCGACTGGCATATATGTATGTGGTTCGTGGAATATTTGTCATATGACCTTAATAGCCCCACTATATGTGACATATTTAAATACCAATATTTGGGATTAGGATATATTAGTTTGTGCAGCAAATATATTTAGCATGGAGTATGTTTTCATTAATTACTGTATTTTAAATTTCTGCATCGATTATTTAATTGAAAAATTAATACATATATTGCCGATTTATCTTTAAGATAATGTGCGTAACGTAGCTCTATTACTATAGTTCCATAACAGAGCTCTGCTAACTAAATTTGTTTTGTGTCTTTGCTATTTTAAATATGAAATTATCTTCACGCACATAAATAATCAAGGATTATTTTGAAATAATAATATTGAAAATCGAATGATTGTGTATGTTTCAGATATTACCTCAAAGTCGACTTCTTTTGCTATTTTTGAATTTCAAAGAAAACTAAAATTTCAAAATTGTAGTTTCGATCTTTTCTTTCTTTCAAATAATTTTTTTTTTCGTTTTAAAAATTTTGACTTTTTTCAAGATACAAAAATTGACAAAATTTGATTGCAGATTTTCAATCATTATCCGGCTCAAGATCATTGTTATCCCCCCATTAAAAATAATTTTTAATAGAAAAAGTGATTATTTAGGTGGGATTGTTGGGAATATACATAGCCATTTCGATGCCCACCAAGGCATATCATCAGCTGCCTTCTTAACAAGTATTTATGTACTATATGATCATAAATTATAGGGATAAACAATTCTCAATTACAGAGTAATGAACCTGGGTTAAAATTGTTATAACCGACGAACGGATTTACCCGACCACCTTTGAATCTTTTGAAAGTTAGTTGACTTTTTGCACCTTACTTAAGTAAGACAAATGCAAAATTTTGGAGTTCCAGCTTTTGTTGTGCCTGAGATATGGCGCGTCAAAAAATGAAAAAATCATTAAAAACACTTATAAGTGGTCTGCCATTATCATTTATATCTTCAAAAGTTTTTAACACACAGGGTCAAGATTGATCTCATTTTAAAGGTATTGAGAATAGCTTTAAAACTGCTTTTAGTTTAATTTTTTTTTTGTGAGAGGTCAAAGGTCACTGTCACATGATTTAAAGTTTGGGAAGGTATATCTCAAAAAGTGAAATTTTTAAAATTCTGAAACAAATATATGTTGATCCTAAATTTGAGTGTGCTCTTATTAGTTCCGGAGATACAGACAATAATGTGAAATTGTTTGAAAAAATTTTATACTTTTTTTAAACATTTTTGTTTTTGAATTTATTTGGTTGGTATTAAATACAAATATTAATTTAGACAAAAATAGTTCAAAGTAAGAAATATTTATTTTACATATTTATATTACAAATGCAGGCGATTAATTAATTGTAAATATTTTCAATTAAAAATTCCCGGTCTTCGGAGAACAATTTTACTATAAGTTTTGAATTTCCTTCTGGAACAAAATAGTGGAATTTTTGTGTTCCTGGTATAGTTCTCAAGCCAATATACCTGTTTTTAAGAAACTCTTCTTCTGGTTTATAATCTTCCTCTGTTAAAAATACAAAATTACAATTTAAAAGATGTGTCACGGCACCACTCATACAATTGAAGCGGGGTAGTAATTTGGTCTTGTATTGGACGTTGCAAACTGGCTCGGCGAGCTTCTCTCTTTACGGTTCCACCAAGACCATCGCTAGGACCTTTTCCATGGCTTGTGGCAAAAAAATGCCATTCGGCTGGAAACCCAAAATCATCTTCATGATGACATAAATTAACAAAATTTTTTTTATTCTTAAATTGAGCGGCTGAGCCATCCGAAAAATAAGAAATTTTTCGTGGTGTTGAACAAAACATATTTTGTTGAAACATTATCATATGGCGATGGAACAAGTGTACTGCAACTGTGTTGTGGATAATTGGTGTGCTCTAACTGGCCATTACATTTGTAATATATAGATATCGGATATAAAGTAGCTTGGCTGTTGTTCCAATGAAAACCTTGTGAACAGTCCTGAACAAAAAACGATGCATTTACCGAAAAATCACATATTGCAATGTACTCTTGTTCTCCAAGCAATGCTTTTTTGCATTCAAAAAAGCAGCTTGTTCCTTTGCGATGAACGAGTGAGGCAAAAGTGTCAATAATTTTTCGCAAAGTGAATCCAGAAAATCGTCGGCTTGAAATTGTGTCAACTGGTATAGCGTATTTACTAACATAACAATGTATGTATGTACATTAAACCGACTCATTTTGTATGGGGCCAAAAAAAGTGTTTTTGTTCCACCCCCTGAAATCTTCCTTGACTTGTTTTTTTATGATTCGCAAAATATTTCGCGTCTAGGATTAAAAACCCGTGAGCTGGACCGTTTTTAAAAAAAGGCATTTTTTTGCAGAATATCTTTGAAAAAAGGCCGTGGCAGAACATTTGTTGGCATGTTTTTCATACCGTTGGATGCGTTTTTAAAAATGCTTTCCTATGATACTAATATTGCACATATTATCTTTAGTTAACTATCAAAAATCTTTGAAAAACTCAAAAAAAAACCTTTTTTAAAAACGGTCCAGCTCACGGGGTTTTAATCCTAGACGCGAAATATTTTGGGAATCATCAAAAAACAAGTCAAGGTACATTTCAGGGGGTGGAACAAAAACACTTTTTTTTGTGAGTCAGTCTAATGTACATGTGTCTGTTGCTGTTGTTGAACGGAGAAATAAAGTGAAGAATGAATAATACAAAAAAAGTAGTATTAAAATTGTTCAAACAATTTCACATTATTGTCTATATCTCAGGAACTAATAAGAGTACACTCAAATTTTTTGGCACAAAATGCGTAAGAGACTATTAGGATCAACATATATTTTTTTCAGAATTTTAAAAATTTAACTTTTTGAGATATAGCTTCCTAAACTAAAATCGTGTGGCACTGACCTTTGACCTTTCGCAAAAAAAAAATTATAAATGTAGTTTTAAAGCTATTTGCAATACCTATTAAATGAGACCAATTTCGATCATGTGCGTTAAAAAGTTTTGAAGATATCACCAATATTGCCAGACCACTTACGCGTGTTTTTAATGAATTCTCTAGTTTTCGAAGCACCACATTTCCGGAACCACAAAAGCTAGATACCTAAAATATTTCAATTTATATTAGTTTAGTACTGTAGAACATTCATGATAATTTGTGTACAATTCTAAGAGCGTAAGGTAAGAAATTGCGTTTTTTTTTGTTGATTTAAAATGGAATTACCCACCTGATTATTTTTCATGCTTTTCATATATTGAAATTTCGATTAGATTCTGAAACCACTGTGCATTGGTCGGCTCGCTTAGTGATAGTCGCAATATCGTGTAATAACCTATGCAACATTTTCTCAGTAACCCCGTTTGGAATCGGTATTCAAATTTAGGTCTCGTTTATAAGAAACTCTCTCCGTTCCCGCAATGGGTTGTACTGGCAATACAAAGTTATTTGATTCTTGTGCATGCTTTGGATATGAAAAAGGGTGTCCCAATAAAAGAGTGCGATTTAATTTTGAAATATAACGAATGTTTTTGAACCGAGTGGTGATATTTTTATTGTATAGTAAATTATAGGTGGCCATCAGGTGGTGCAACGGTTAATGTGCGCGGCTGTTGTGCGAGAGGACGTAGGTTCGACCAATGCTCTGGCCACCTTACACTTCTTTCGACGGCGGCCACCTCGCTTAGTGACGGCGACACTATCGAGTAATAAGCCATGAAATAGCTTCACAAAAAACCGTTCGGAACCGGTGTAAAACTGTAGGTCCCAATCAGTGAGAGAAAAATTAGAAGGCGCACAGCTCACTGTTTGTGAAGCTCTACCCAATCAATTCATGGAACGTTATGGGAAAATATTTATTTAATTATTTTAAATTAGACATGTTCCGATTAGGTACGAACTAAAATATTCGGCAAATGGCCTCAGTGGCTTTCAACACAGACCCTTGTTTCGCGACATTTTAAATTGTTGTAAACGATGCCGAATTGAGGTTCCCGAGATTTCGCCGACACTCGTTTACAGCAGCAGTGGTTTCGAGAGACTGGTCCACAGTGGTACAGTGGTTCAAAATCTAGTAAACCTTTTTAAGTTCTGTAAAAAAAGGGTATGTAGGCAAAGTGTTAAGGACTATTTGGAGATACCAAAATTAAAAATCGGCTAATAGGGTATATTTTAGAAAATATTCCAAATTTGCCTATTTTTCTTAATTTTCAATTTTAAAAAAAAAAACTAGAACTTTGTTTTCTTTTCTTTCTGTTTTTTTTAAAACATTTTGAAGTAGTTGTTCATAATTTGTACAATTAAAATTTTTTCGTATTACAGATATGGGCATTTCCACAGAAAGGTCAACCTTTTGTCACATCACGTCACTCTCGATAATTACTTATATTTTAGGACCAGTTTGTTTGATTGTGTTATTTTATTTTAATAAATATGTAGTTACTTACATTCTGTATTTAGGAAACGAATAGAAAAAAAATCGAACCACATGGTCATAAAATATAACCAAATAACGAGGGTGACGTGATGTGACATAGGGTGGCACTTTCTCTGGAAATGTCCATATGCGATATTTTCGAATTTTGTAAGTCGAAAAATTTTATTTATTTTTCGATTTCCTTGAGCAGTATCTCATACAGTTTTAGAGATATTGCACTCAATCTTCCTATATTACAAAGTGCGGGTTAATGGCTTTAATATGACGATAACACTAATTATAATAATATTATGATAATACTAAATAACGGGTCCGCCATCTAACGTTTTTTTTTTCAACTAGTGCTTATTTCGTGAATGGTAACACTTAGCTCATGTCTGATTTGACAGATAATTAGTTTTATCCTTCCACTGAACGAAAATGGTTGTGTATACGCTTGTGCAACGCTGGGAAATATGGGAAAAATGGGCCTGCGATCGACTTACAGAAGATGCCGATTTTGCCAAAAAAATCATCTTTTCAGATGAAGCTCATTTTGATCTTGGCGGGTATGTAAACAAGCAAAATTGTCGCATTTGGGGCACAGAAAACCCGCACGCATACATTGAAAAGCCGATGCACCCAAAACGAGTCACTGTTTGGTGCGGATTTTGGTCCAGAGGCATAATTGGGCCATTTTTCTTCGAAAATGAGCAAGGAGTGGCCGTTACAGTCAATGGCGATCGTTATCGAGCCATGTTGAACGAATTTTTGTTTACAAAAATTGAAGAGGAGGATATTGGCAACATTTGGTTTCAACAGGACGGCGCTACGTGCCACACAGCCGAAGCTACACTCGTTGTTTTGCGCCCTGTTTTTGAAGATCGCATTATCAGCAGGCAGAGCTGATGTCGTTTGGCCACCTCGGAGCTGCGATTTGACACCGTTGGACTATTATTTGTGGGGTGCCCTCAAAGATAAGTGTTACGCCGACAAGCCAGAGACAATTGACGCTTTAAAGGACAATATTCGTGAAGCCATTGGTGAAATACAGCTGCACACAATCGATAATGTGCTTAAAAATTGGACCGATCGTGTAGGCTACTGCATGGCCAGCCGAGGCAGCCATTTGAATGAAATTATTTTCCACTATTAACCGGAAGGATTGTGCTTTCAAATAAAAAAAGAAATTTGAGAAAATATTCAGTAGTTTTTTTTTTGTAGCATTTTCAAAAAAAAAAAAGTTATTTGGCGGACGCGTTATTTAAAAAAACATCGAATTTGATAAAATTTTGACTTTGGAGCAACATAAAATTTTTTTCGTCAATAGCCAAAGCTGAGTATGATGCGCAGTCTGAAAGGTTGATGTGTTCCCTGGAATCTCAGGGTAACTTTTGCCTGCACCACATTGCACTCAAAGAAGATAGTGATAATTTAATGAAAAAAGTGGGATTTTTAGTCACTAAAAGTGAATAACTGTTTTTCTCAACAAATTGAAAAAGTTAGTCCAAGTACACAGTTGAAAAATCTAACAGGTGCATCAAAATTTTTATAGTAAATATCCTGAAGTTTAAACTATTCCATTTGCTTTCCACAAATAAAAAGTTTGCCATATCCACCGATTTCTCTAATAGTCTAACTTGGCTTTAAGAGAGTAATTCTTGTCTGTTGAGAGCACAAGAATTTTCGCGCGGAAACAAGGAACACTTTTGTTCCTTAAAAAGGAAAGAATTCATCTGAGAAAAATAACATTGGATTGTTAAAAACAGAAAAATATTTTCGTAAAATAATTGCAGAATCGGTTAAAAGTGTAGATCCAACTCAATGAGTCTAAAAATGACTTTATTATGAGAAGCAATCCTCTCCCATCGCATCATGGAATGTAATGGGAGAATAAAATAACAATATTGATCTTGAACCGAACAATTATTAAAAACATAACAATTGAAAGGTCGAATAATATAAACTCAAATGGATAGAAAATAATTTTGTTTAAAATCAAAACGGAGACTGTAATAGAATTCGTAGAATTATTGAATTATAAAATTGATAACAGTGTTACGATAAAAGCTTTAAAGGTTTGGCTTAATTAACATTTATATCAAAATTGCAATGGCATCGCCTAAAAGTATGCAATTGCTATCATATACCAACTGACCACGAATGTTTGATGACATCGCAAGAACAGTCTAAAACAATCGAGAACAGGCATAATCTCACCACTACGGTAACCATTAAGTCAATACCGAATTTCGAGAATAAACGAGAAGACACAGTTGTACCCCGAGATGGTTCTGGAGACGCCTCATCTCAAACGGTTAAAGGTCCTTGCCGTCGGCAATACTGCTATTGAGTAGAGTTTGTTTGAACATGTAACAAAAATGGTTTCCCATTACATCCCACGACGGAATTGGGGAGAGCTTCTCACAACCAGTGAGCTGTGCGCTTTCTAGTTTTATACTCACTGATTGGGACTTACAGTTTTACTCCGGTACCGAACGGTATTTAGGGAAGCTTTTTCATGGCTAAATACACATGTAAAGTAAATAAATCTGTTGTTATTATCGAAATTTAAAAACAACCACGTTTTACTAACGGGACATAAAATATCGCTCAAAAGGACAATTACAAAAGTCGTAGCAATATTCATAAATAACAAGAACTTTAATTTTCACCGATGGACATCGATTCTGAAACACTGTGCGGCCGGCATGTCGACGTAAAGGAGACTTACTGTTCATAATCGCCCAAGTTTTATGAAAATTTTTGACACATTATTTGCGCTTCCACGACCGAAAATTCTGCGAAAATTGCGGGACCAGATTGCACCTGGAAAAAATCAATGGGTTCTCGTTACATTCCATGAAGGGATTGGGGAGAGCTTCTCACAAACAAGAGAGAGGTGTGCGCGTTATAGTTTTACACTCACTGATTGGGACCTACAGTTTTACTACGGTTCCGAACGGGGTTTTTGAGAAGTTTTTCAATGCTAAATACTCGATAGTGTCGCCGCCACTAAGCGAGGTGACCGCCGTCGAAAGAGATTTAAGGTGGTCAGAGCAGGGATTGAACCCTCGTGCTCATGCACAACAGCCGCGCACACTACCACTGCACCACAGACAGCAGATTGCACCTGGCAACACAAAGATTTCCTAGTCCATAGATATACCTGGCAACCTCGTAATCGGGACAATATTAGACGACAGCTGTCAAATTGCAGAGCTAAAAATGCAAATATTCGTTCACTTTTATTGCGAGATCCCTTAGTCCATTTAGTTGAAGTTATAGCTTTCTAAACCATTTGATTACTGGCTGCCGTATCTGTGTGATTTGACAAGAATAACAGAATCTTGTGTAGTGGGTTAAGGAATATTAACAACAATTTCCCTTGTACCTCTTCAACTGCTGCTTGTTTAGAGCCGAGCGTAGGCCTCCTTTAGATTTCAAATATGTTTAGGTACCTACACAGCTGGAATTTCTATTTCCTCCACATTTTGCCTTGACCCCTCGAAAGCCCTACTTTTTTTATAATGCACTTAAAAGTTATTCTTATTTTGAAGGTTACACTGCTACACTTAAGTAGAAAAGTATTGAACATGCATACGATAAACGATAATTTATAAATAAATCTGCAGTAAACTTTCTCCTTTCAACAACAACTGCCAGTAAATAAAGTGAAATGGGAAAATTATATGAATGTGATAGTGAATGCAGTTAGAGAAAAGAAAGCCCCCACAATTGAGTTGAACAGAAAATGTAATTGAATGCAAGAACAACAATCGACCGACCACAGAGTGATGGTGGCTTGTGGCATGTGGCAAGTGGCGTGTGGCATCAACAACACCAAACTGCACCAATAAACAACAACTGCATAACAACAACAACAATGACAGCAGTCGCAGTTATAATAAGTGACCTAATTCTCTTGAAATCAACAGAAACACAAACGTGTTGCACGATAATAAATCATATAAACACTTTTTGCTCAGTGCACCAATTATGACAATATCACACATGCTCATACACACACACACCCACACGCATACTAGCACAATTTCATAAACACTTACATATTTAGTACATGTGAAGTATTTCACTTACACTAACCCATCATACAATTAATACATACACTCAAAGAAATGCTTGTGTTGTTAATAGTTCATATCAAAATCAGTAGAGTCTCCATAGCGATGTAAGTGCGCGTGGTTGTGACATGTGTACGTTTGTTTGTACGTGCGCGCGAGTGGGTGTGTGTGTGTGTGTGTTAAGATTCATCCATGCGGAATTAAGGCTGCACCCGTCGTCATCAGATATGCTGAATGTGCGAATGTGTGAGTGGATATGGGTCAATGTGTTCCAATTAAAATGTAAATAATTGTAATTAGAATGCAACACAGCGGGCGTAGGTTAAGATTAGAATCGATCCCATAAGTGGAAATGTCGGGAAATTTAATTAGCAAATTGTAACACATTCGCTGGTTTAGAAATGAAAATAGTTTGATTGCATTTATAATTGTAGATGTCGGATTTATAATACACGTGAGATTTCAGCAAGAGCATTGCACAGACATTTGAAAATTTGCAAGGAAATGTAAGCAATTATGGAATCTATGTGGAGGTAAGATTACGAGTACTTATGTCCTCTTATGTACGTGTTGGTTAATAAAGAACAATAACGATTGTAGTTGTAGTCGTAGTTTTTAAGGTTTGTATTGTACAAGGGCGGATCAATAAGTCCGCGAACTTCCATCGTAGTTATATGAAACGAAACACTGCTCCCATCAAGTACCACCGGTTACTAGACTACTGTCAAATATTGATCAACTTCCATCATTTAAATAAAATAAATGGTTTCCCATTACATCCCATGAAGGGACCGGGGAGAACTTCTCACAATCACTGAGCTGTACGCTTTCCAGTTTTCACTCACTGATTGGGACCTACAGTTTTACACCGATTCCGAACGGTATTTTGAGAAGCTTTTTCATGGCTATATACTCGATAGTGTCGCCGTCACTATGCGAGGTGACCGCCGCCGAAAGAAATTTGAAGGTGGTCAGAGCAGGAATCGAACCCAGGATCTGAAGTACAAGAGGCGCGCACACTACCCATTGCACCACCGACGGCCACCATCATTCCATCATTTACTTTGCGTTTAACAGCTGTTCAAAATATACAAACTCGTGAATTTTTTTAAAAATGGAAAAAAGTGAATTTCGAGTTCTCATTAAACATTATTTTTTGCGAAACAAACCGTCAATCAAACCAAGGAAAAGCTTGATAAATACTATGGGGACTCTGCACCATCGAATTCAATGGGAAAAAAGTGGTTTACTGACTTTCGTTGTGGTGGCACAAGTACAAATGACGCTGAACGTTCTAGATGACCAATTGAGGTCAATACACACGAAAATGTCGGAAAATCCACGATATGGTGTTGGCCGATCGAATAGTAAAAGTGCGTGAGATTGTTGATGCCATAGGCATTTCATACGGCAGTGTGGTTTCGATTTTAAATGATCAGTTGGGTTTAAGAAAGCTGTCTGCAAGATGGGTGCCGCGTTTGCTCTCAATTGACCATAAATGCACGGGTGCACACGTGTGTAGTCTCAATGGCAAAATTCAATGAATTGGGCTACGAATTGGTACCTCATCCACCATATTTTCCGGATTTAGCCCCCAGTGACTATTTCCTATTTCCAAACCTAAAGAAATGGCTCGGTGGAAAGAGTTTTAGCTCCAACAATGAAATTATTGATCAAACAAATGCCTATTTTATGGACCTCGAAAAATTCTAATTTTTGGAAGGGATACAAAAATTGGACGAACGTTGGACTAAGTGTATTGAGCTAAAAGGAGATTATGTTGAAAAATTATTTTTTTTTTTTGGAAAAGAAAACTGTGTTTCATTCAAAACGTCACGGACATAATGATCCGCCGCGTAGTACGCGTGGACAGGCATCGCAAACGCAGACGAACATACACAGCAAATACTTCTCACTGCTAAAAAACATCTCGCGAGTTTCGAGCCGAATACTTCCCCACACAATAAATTCGTTTCAGATAACGCACGCGCTCGGGACTTTCAAAATTTAAATATTCAACCGCGATCGTGAGCTAAAAGGAGATTATGTTGAAAAATTATTTTTTTTTTTTTGAAAAAAAAACTGTGTTTCATTCAAAACTTCACGGACATAGTGATCCGCCGCGTAGTACGCGTGGGCAGGCATCGCAAACGCAGACGAGCAATAAAAGAACTCGCGACTGAGTTCGTTACAAACATTTTCTCGCCACGGATCGCATGTGCCTTCACGCTGAAAAATCTGTCGTTTTTCAATATTAAATTTTTGAGACACAATGATTAATATGTTATAACATACGTTTGTGTGATCCAAATACAGTTTTGATTGTGATAAAAACACAGATTTGTTGGTGATGCAAATGCAGCTGTGTTTCGTGCACTGTTTGCATCGAAGAGAGATTGTTCTGAGCCTATATTAATGTTGTTGCAAGCATTATTCTTTCAGTCAGTGATTTACAAATACTCAACTCATCTGTTGGGTTTTAGTTTCATGCATTGAGTCGTCAATCCTTCGGTTGTGAGGAAACGAACGACTGCTTCGACGTAAATATATGGATGTTTGGAATGAAACACTCATATGGCTCCTCGTAAAAGTTAACATCTTTGTAAGTAAACGTGCTAATGTTTGCATTTAAATATAAGTGAGTTTAGGACTTGCAAATATATAAATATATGGAGTGTGTTCCAAACAAAAACATGTTTCCTGAAGATAAGGTTTGCGAGAATATGTGACAGGGATCGTTTTTTTTTCACCGTATGCATATGTTCGCAGTGGCTACGAAAGAACAATAGCGATTGTAGTTGGCTAATGTTTGTATTGTAGTACACGTGGTCAGGCATCGCTAACGCAGGCGGGCTTGCATAGAACCCCCCTCTCACTTCACAAAACGCAGCTCGCAAGATTCGAGCCGAATACATATCCATACAATATACGGCTCGAAAGTTTTTAGTTTTAGGTAACGTACGCGCTCGGGACTTTCAAAATGTAATTTATTTTCAACGCACGCGCTCTTGAGTAGGTTCACAAAACGAGTAATAAAAGAACTCGCGAGTGAGTTCGATTCTGTAAAATGTATTCGCGACTCATCGCATGTGCCTTCACTCTTAAAAATCTGTCTTTTTTCGTGTTTGTACGCAAATAAAACGTGTATTTGAAACTTGTCGGAAACTTGTGTCCAAACACATAGTGATTGCCATTTAATAATAAATTTTTGAGACACAATGAGTAATATGTTATAACATATGATACCTGGTCTACGGAGAGATACCTATGGTCAGAAAATAATTTTTCGACAAAACAGTAGCTAAAGATCCGATTCCACCTCTTGCTTTTTCTTGTTGTCTTGACTCTCTACCTCTCAGCAAACTTCTTCAATGAACAGTTTAATTTTACAAGAAATATTTTCGTAGTTTATTTGACGAAAATTTCCCCAAAAAAGGTAATTTTTGAGCTCTAACATTTCCTTCAAACTTCAAGTGTAATTTGAACCAAATTAAATGGAGTTAGGAGTCTTCCTTTCATTGAAAAGAGCGTTAAATTTTGTACAATCTTAGTTCAACAAAAAAATTTTCCGACCTTAGGCACCTTTCCGTACACCAGGCACATATATGTTTGTGATCCAAATACAGATTTCTTTGTGATCCAAATACAGCTTTGTTTGTGGCACAATACAGCTGCTTTCTTCAAAGAGACAGAGAGATAGAGAGAGATTACTTCTGTGTACTCTGTGTACGTCACGCTACCTGCGAATTATTCCAAATGTCCTAAAGATATACTAAGTCATCATTTTATCATAGAACTATTTTTGGTGATAAAAAATACTTCCTTTTTTATTAAAACCCTTCCTTTTTTACACTCACTGATTTGGACCTACAGATTTGCACCGATATTTGAAGATGTTTTTTCGTGGCTAAGGAACCCGATAGAGTCGCCATCAGTAAGCGAGGTGACCCACCGTCTTCGAAAGAAATATAAGATGGTCAGAGAAGGGATCGAACCCACATTCTCATGTGCTTGAACCGCGCACACTCATCATTGCATTACCGACGGTCACTCAGTGCACCCTACTGAACAATATTAAACAGTCCCAAATAGAAATTGAACACTCATACGTATCTAAATCGTTCTGCAAACAGAGTTCGCTACGAGAAATTTAGTATTGTAAATCGTAAATTGTTATAAAAATTCGACTTAATCGAACCACTTACATTAACTTCCGAAATTCAAATTGAAACTCACCTAAAAAGAGACAGTAAAAGAAAAAGTACACACCATTAGTAAAGACAAATATGATTAAAGCAAATATACAATACAGGGTGATTCAATTGTAATGCAGATCTTGGACTGCAATTATATGTGATTAGTTGATATTATTAATTTTTTTTAGACAGTTGGTACTACAGGCTTTGCCAAACTTAGTCAAGCAGCGATATATACACTCTGAAAAATCCGTCTTTTGTTGATGTTCGGATGCAAATATAACGTATTTGTAGTTTGTCGCAAATATGGTATAATTGTGTCCAAACACATTGTGTTTTCTATTCAATATTACATGTTTGAGGCACAATGAATGATATGTAATAATATATGTGGTTGTGATCTAAATACAGCTTTGTTTGTGATACAAATACAGCTGTATTTGGTGCCCTGTTTGCTTAATCTTTTTGTTGCTATCCTCTGCCGAGAGTGTATTAAGAAAAGAGCAACAAATAGAGATTGTTCTTAACCTAAGTTAATGTTATTGCAAGTATATAATTGTATTTTTGTATTATTCTTTCAGCCAGTTATTTACTAATATTGCTGAATGCTTGTGTAATTGAATTGAGTGTTCCTTATGTTGGCTGATCTGCTGGGTTTTAGATTCATCCATTTAGTTATTAAACCCTCGTTTAGAAGGAAACACACGAATACGTCGACGTAAGCATATGGATGTTTGGGATAACATACAAAAAAGGCTCAATGTAAAAGTAAACATATTTGGAAGTAACCGTGCAAATGTTTGCATTTAAATATAAATGAGTGTAGGACTTGCAAATATATGGATATTTGGAGTGTGTTCAAAACATATAAATGGTTCCTGCACAATGTGTTTGAGAGAATATGTTACAGAGGCCGTTTGATTTCAGCGTGTTGACATCCTTATATTGAACCAGTACATAAATGTCAGTCAGGTGAACCGACTTAAACATACGCACCCCCAAGTTCCGTGAAAAGAGTTGTATAATTGTGTTGCCACATATAGTGTCCCATTACAAAAATACACGCTGAAAAATCTGTCGTGTTTTGTTGTTTTCATGCAAATATAACGGGTGTTTGGAGCTTGTCGCAAATATAATATATTTTCTTTCCAAATATTGCACGATATTCAATATTGCATACAATGATTAATTTGTTATAATATATGTGTTTGCGAAACAAATATATATGTGTTTGTGATGCAAGTACAGGTATGTTTGTTGCACTGTTTATGCTCTCTCGCGAGCAAGAGAACAAAAGAGGGACATCGAGTGTGTATCTAGATTTTTGCATTATTCTCTCAGTCAGTGATGCATAAATTGCACTTTTTAAATTTATTGTAATTTTTTTTTGTACCAGTGGCAACTCTAAAATTTGCCAGCCACACATATGTTTATTCCGATTATTAAAAATGAAGCGCTTTACCAAAGAAGAACGCGTTATAATTGTGAAAACTTATTTAAAAAATGTGGAAAGTTATGCTGAGACCGAGCGCAAACTTCGAAGAATTTTCAGTCGAGAAAATGTACCTAAAGTAATGTGTCAACCATTCGAAGAGTGGTCAAAAATGTTGAAGACACTGGGTCGGTTATGGACAGTATGACTCCTGTGCGTCAACGTCCCGGTCGGTCTCTTGAAAACATTGCTGCTGTAAACGAGAGTGTCACCGAAAGCCCGAAAACATCAATTCGGCATCGTTCTCAACAACTTCCAATTTCACGAAGCACTACGAAGCTAATTTTGACAAAAGACCTACACCTTCATGCGTACAAAATTCAGCTTACCACGGAGCTCAAACCAGCAGGCCATGTAAAGCGCCGGTAATTCGTTCAATGGGCAATGGAGCAAACTGAATCAATGACAATTTTTCAAAAAAAAAATTACCTCTAAGATGAAGTGCATTTCCATCTGAATGGTTTCGTGAATACACAAAATTTTCGAATTTAGTGGCTTAGAAAATCCCCATGCAAACCGTGCGTAACAAATGCATCCCCAACGAGCACCCGTCTGGTGCGGATTTTGGTCAGGCAGCGTGATTGGGCGTTACTCTTTTTGAAAATGAGGCCGAAATTGCAGTTACTGTGAACGGCATTCGTTACAGCTACGCGATAACGGCATGGATCTGGACAAGATGTGGTTTCAGCAAGACGGAGCCACTTTCCACACCACGCATGAGGCAATCAATTTATTGCAGCAACGATTTCTTGAAAAAATTATTTCAAGAAATTCTGATGTCAACTGGCCACCAAGATCATGAGATTTAACGCAGTGCGATTTCTTTCTTTGGTGTTTTGTGAAATTTCGGGTTTATGCGATCAAACCAGAAACAATTCCTGAGCTCAAAGCCAAGATTCAACGCATCATCGGTGAGATACAGCCACATATCTATGAAAAAGTCATGGAAAATTTCATGAAAAGAGTAAGGGCCTGTCATCAGAGACGTGGAGGCCAGTTGTTGGATATTTTGTTCCATAGTAAATCGGAACTTGTCTTCTTTACAATCCAATAAAAAATCATAATTATCTAAAAAAAAAGTGTTTTTATTTAAAAATGAAAAAGTGCATTTTTATTGAGACACCCTTACAAGTTATTAGCATTAGCATTATTGTAATTTTCGTACCGAGTTATTGTCAAAACCAGCTGATAAAAATGTCACACATGAATAGAGAAATCAGAAGAAAAAGAACGCACACAAACAACTTTGACATTTACTGGGTACTAGTGATGCACAGAAGGAACCAACCGCACCGGGTCTTACAAGAACTGAAAGGGGGGTCCAAATGAACCGAAACCGGTTGTTTAAGTACCGAAAACGGGTTCAAAAGAACCGAATATGGTTCCAAAACGACCGAAAAACGATTATACACGAACCGAAAAACGGATTGACAAGAATCGTAAAACGGTTCCTAAATAAGACGACTCGTTTTCAAAGGGCCTTTTAACATTTGGATGAAATGTGTATTTTCATAAAATATTATATTCTTATACTAAGTTATTTCACTTAAGTTTCTTTCGGACAGCAATTTTCTGAGAACCGGAACCGGACCAAATACTCGGTACGTCTTGGAACCGGTCCAAATACCAGGTTCTTCTCGGAACCGGACTCGACAGAAAATGTGCAATTTTTATCTAATAACTACAATTTGCTGAGAACCGGATCCGGTCCAAATACCTGGTTCTTCTAGGAACCGGTCTAAAACCCCGGGTCTTCTCGGAACCGGACACAACAGAAAATGTGTATTTTCATAAAATTTTATATTCTTCTAATACGATATTTCACTTAAACCTCTTTGGGAAAGCAATTTGTTGAGACCCGGAACCGGTCCAAATACCCGGTTCTTTTCGGAACGGTCCAAATACCCGGTTCTTCTCGGAGCCGGAGTCGACAGAAAAGGTGTATTTTTATCAAATTTGATATTCTTATAAAAGATATTTCACTTAAGCCTCTTTGGGACAGCAATTTCCAGAGAACCAGAATGGTATAATAACCCGGTTCTTCTAGGAACCGGACTCGACGGAAAATGTGTATTTTTATCAAATTTTATATTCTTATTATAAGATATTTCACTTAAGCCTCTTTGGGACAGCAATTTGGTGAGACTGGAACCGGTCCAAATACCCGGTTCTTCTCCGAACCGGATTCGACAGACAATGTGTATTTTTATCAAATTTTTTTATTCTTATAATAAGATATTTCACTTAAGCCCCTTTGAGTCAGCAATTTTCTGGCAACCGGAACGGGTACAAATACCCGGTTCTCCTAGGAATCGGTCTAAAAACCCGGGTCTCTCTGAACCGGACTCGGCAGAAAATGTGAATTGTTATCAAATTTTATATTCTTATAATAAGATATTTCACTTAAGCCGGATTTTTCTGAGAACCGGAACAGGTGCAAATACCCGGTTCTTCTAGGAACCGGTCTATAAACCTGGGTCTTCTCGGAACCGAACTCGACAGAAAATGTGAATTGTTATCAAATTTTATGTTCTTATAATAAGATATTTCACTTAAGCCCCTTTGGGACAGCAAATTGCTGAGAACCGGAACTGAACCAAATACTCGGTTTTTCTAGGAATCGATCTAAAAACCCGGGTCTTCTCGTAACCGGACTCGACAGAAAATGTGTATTTTTATCAAATTTTGTTATTCTTATAATAAGATATTTCACAGCAATTTGCTGAGAACCGGAACCGTTTCAAATACCCGGTTCTCCTAGGAACCGGTCTAAAAACCCGGATCTTCTCGGAACCGTACTCGACAGAAAATGTGAATTGTTATCAAATTTTATATTTTTATAATAAGATTTTTTCACTTAACCCGGATTTTTCTGAGAACCGGAACAGGTGCAAATACCCGGTTCTTCTAGGAACCGGTCTATAAACCTGGGTCTTCTCGGAACCGAACTCGACAGAAAATGTGAATTGTTATCAAATTTTATGTTCTTATAATAAGATATTTCACTTAAGCCCCTTTGGGACAGCAAATTGCTGAGAACCGGAACTGAACCAAATACTCGGTTCTTCTTGGAACCGGACGCAACAGAAAATGTGTATTTGTATCAAATTGTTTATTTTTATAATAAGATATTTCACTGAAGCCCCTTTGGGACAGCAAGTTGCTGAGAACCGGAACCGGACAAAATACTCGGTTTTTCTAGTAATCGGTCTAAAAACCCGGGTCTTCTCGTAACCGGACTCGACAGAAAATGTGTATTTTTATCAAATTTTTTTATTCTTATAATAAGATATTTCACAGCAATTTGCTGAGAACCGAAACCGTTTCAAATACCCGGTTCTCCTAGGAACCGGTCTAAAAACCCGGATCTTCTCGGAACCGTACTCGACAGAAAATGTGAATTTTTATCAATTTTTTATTCTTATAATAAGATATTTCACTTAAGCCTCTTTGGGACAACAAGCTACCGGACTCGACAAAACCGGTTCTCAAAATACGCGGAACCGCACATAGCTACTGTGTACTATGTATTATGCACACCTTTAGTTTGAACCACGAATAGAAGAGCTTGGTTTTCTTTTGTATGAGATATTCCGTAACTGGTTCTTGGCAACCGAATATTTTGCTGGGTGGTGCCTGGGTTCAACATAATTTCACGAATAATATAAGTACAAATATAAATTTGCGTTTAAAATTCAAAACTTATTTCCAAACTTAATCTCATTCAAACACAAAAACATTAAACTTTCGGGAATTTGAACCTGAGTTACTTCGTAACTTCCGTTATCTACACCATTTCCAATTGAAATTTGAAAAAATCAATTGAAATTTAAAAATTATATTTGAAATTTAGAATACATCAATTGAAATTTGAAACACATCAATTGAAATTTAAAAGACATCAATTGATATTTAAAGCTCATCAATTGAAGTTTGGAATACAACAATTGAAATTTGAAAGACATCAATTAAAATTTGAACACATCAATTGAAATTTAAAATATACCAATTGAAATTTAAAAACCTAATAATAAAATCGGTTAATAATTTTTAAATTTCAAGTAACGAATTTTAAATTTCAATTGATGTCTTTCAAATTTCAATTGATGTCTTTCGAATTTCAATTGATGTGTTTCAAATTTCAATTGATGTCTTTCAAATTTCAATTGAGGTTTTTTTTAAATTTCAATTGATGTATTTCAAATGTCAAATAGAATTTTTAAATTTCAATTGATGTATTTCAAATTTCAAATATAATTTTTAAATTTCAATTGATATTTTTCAAAATTATATTGATATATTTCAAATTTCAATTGGAAATGGTGTAGAAATGCTTTTACAAATAAAGTTTCTCATAGCGTCGTTTCACGCAAACAAATATTTGTTTCCACAAAAAAATTGCGTAGACGAAGATTGAATGTTACAAACTTCGTTTGTGCGGAACGAAATTTGTATTTGCATGTAGGCAATCAATCCTAACTCGATCCAAAAGAATTTTTCCTAAAATCCGTGTTTAAAAAATTTATTTTAAAAATGTGCCGGGTACTAATAGCGCCCTTTTTTATTTAATTGTTTTCTTTGGATGGTCTGTTGGATTTAAATGTACACGTATATGATTTCTTTTTAAACTTGTTGCATATTTTTGATTGATTGTTTAAATAATTACCGAATTTTTGCTTAAATATCGGTCCTTCGCCAAAGTTAACCGTGTTAATGTTTACCAAACTGTTTAGAGCAACTAAAATTTAAAATTATTGACTTTTCGATTATAATTTGCGATAATGAATTCTCCTCCACCAATTCAATCAAATTAACACTTTTATTACGACTTCACTTTCTCATAATGACATCATCTTGATTGCATCTCTCTCATAAGTCTCAGCGCAAAAGCAATCAAGTGGCAATTATTTTATTTTTCTTGTTTTTTTGTATTCAACTTTTTCGCTGGTCTATTCAATTCAGAAATTCATTAAAATTCATACAATCGGAATTTCAAATTATCAACGATTTTGGCGCTTAAAACACTTCTGGTGTAAACTTCAATTATACAGTTGGATAATTTGAATAGATTGCAATTTTGTATAAAGATTCCTGTTTGATTTCTTTCTTATAAAAATTAATTACTTCTACATTTTAATTAATGAAAATGTCACAAGATATAAGAAATATTTCATTTATTTTAGAGACCACATTGTTAGATTGCAATAAAACTTCAAAGATTTGTTTTAGAACTTTATGTGCATTCACATAGAAGTAGAGCGGTTGTGCAAATATACTTATATCTGTCTTTAACTTAGTATAGACGAGGGTTGATAACAAAGTCTTCAAACTTCACTCCAACTCAACTAGACAAACAAAAATACTTATTTGCCTCGTCCCTACCTAAAACCGCAGACCCTAGCCTACTACTGTCTCCCTCAATATCAAGATATTTCAAGTTGATCTGAAAGTTACCATTCGTCTACCCTTTCGACTTCCCATTGCACTTTGTGTTGAATGACTAAAAGTCAAAGATTTTGAAAATTCACTTCTTGACCAACCCTCGTATATAATTTCAATGGGTTTCAAAAGAAATAATAATGTAAAATTACTTTTTAATTACTGCATTACCATAAATTGGGAAAGAAAGGAAACGATTCACAGCACAGGAAACCGCATACATCATATGCAAGGTAAGACAGGCATTTGGCACAGTGGTTTAAAACCACACACTAGGGAAATCAGACGAACCGCATAAATTTCATAGGAAAAATGTGGCATGTGCTTTTGCAAATAAAATATTTTTGCTAAGACTTATATGCATTAACCAAGATAGATGATAGACGAGGTTTTCAATAGAAAAAATATATAGAAAGACATCCAGTGAAAACGCGGCAGTGAAAAAAATCCAGTAAAAATATCCAATGACAAAGATCCAGTTAAAAAAGCTCGAGTTAAAAAATCAGGCAGTTAAAAAAAGATCCAGTTAAAAAGAGATCCAGTAAAAAATGTCCAGTGCAAAATATAAGTTACAAATATTGGAGTTGAATTACTTTCTACGTATTTTTTCCACTGGACCTTTTTTTAACTGAATCTTTTTTCAACTTAAAGCTCTCCCTAATCCCCTCGTGGGATGTATTTATTGTATTTATTTTATCTCTTAACTTTATCTTTTTTATCTGGATCCTTTTAAACTCGCACTGTGGTTCACAGAAAACTGCCTACTACCTTTTATAAGGAAGGGTCCCCTTTTAAAGCCAGATACACTCTCCTTTTATAAACCCAGATTAATTTTCCTATAATACACGGTACTTGTTCGATGTCTATGAACACATTAGTAAATGCTACATTGGAAATTTAAAAAAATTAACAGTTTTTGTGCTGAAGGCTCTTTTGCTATTGCACTTTCTTTTTTCTTACATCTGCTTTAATATTATATGTAATATTGTTAACATAAATAAAGCAGTATTTAGCTCACTGAAATAATTGTCTTTGTTTTGTCATAAACAGAGCGACGACAAAATGTATTAAATAGTATAGAGAACTTATTGCACTCTTTTTCCGATCTCATGTAGAGTCTGAGTAAAAGAGCATAAACGAGACTTATTCTCTTTATAGAATATTTCAATGTAAATGCATCATTTCGACAATGTAACTAACTACATAAAAGAATACAAAAAGCATAAATGTTTCAAAAGACATCAATGTTTCACATCAAATTTATGACTGGACCAAGTTATGACAAAAAGAGAGTAATAAGTTTTGAATCATTCGCCAGATGTCGCCAGTGCTTTTGAGTCAAACAATTCGTTCCATGAGTTCTCTATACTATTCAATACTCTTTGGCGACGACGATCTGCTTGTTTGTTCGCTGCCGCTACATCAATACCATCATACTTATTTTCAGGCAGAGACTATTGTTCTACAAGAACCACGTATGTGACGCTATCGCTGTGTGTTGTTTGCATGTGTTCACTTTGATAGATTGGCCTACCAGTGCCTATAGATGTTAACATCAAAAAACCATACAATGCCCAACATAATGTATTAATGTCCGACATAATGTACAGCATTTATTGAAGGTCTTCGATGAGTTTTGGACAATAATTAAAACTACTTTTACTTTTGACGCACCCTGTAATATTTCTATGAAGAAAACTTTACTATTGTTTATCCTCAAACTCAAATTTAAATACAAAAATTTATATAATCCAGAGAAAATACAAATATTTCAGTCGAATTAACGGAAAAAGCTGCAAACTTATTTTGGTGTCTGTGAAATCAATAAGGCATCATCCATCGTATTGCAATGTCCTGGTAACGATTTGTTTACTTATATCTGTAATAGCAATGAGACACAAAAGGGATCACATATCCATACAATTCGTTGAATTCAGAAAAGTTGTAAAATTCATAGAATTTGAAAAATTCATAGAATTTGTAAAATTCGTACAATTTGTAAAATTCATAGAATTTGTAAAATTCATGGAATTTGTAAAATTCATACAATTTGTAAAATTCATAGAATTTGTGAAATTCATAGAATTTATAGAATTCATAGAATTGGTAAAATTCATAAAATTTCTAAAATTCATAGAATGTATATAACTGTAGTAAAGGGTTTTCCAACAAGAGGTGTTATTTTGAATCACCCTGTATTTCGGTGCTGTCACTTTTGAAGCTTTTATTCTTTAACATTTTACAAGTAGAAACAACGCCATTACTAAAAATGGAACGATACACGCTTCAACAACGCATTGAAATTATTAAAATTGGGTCCTTGAAATGCATGAAAATGATCGATCCGAAATTCATAGAAATTGTAAAATTCGTAGAATTTGTAAAATTAATAGAATTTGGAAAATTCATAGAATTTTTAAAATTCATAGAATTTTTAAAATTCATAGAATTTGTAAAATTCATAGAATTTGTAAAATTCATAGAATTTGTAAAATTAATAGAATTTGGAAAATTCATAGAATTTGGAAAACTCATAGAATTTGGAAAATTCATAGAATTTGGAAAATTCATAGAATTTGGAAAATTCATAGAATTTGGAAACTTCATAGAATTTGTAAAATTTGGAGAATTTGTAAAATTCATAGAATTTGTAAAATTCATAGAATTTGTAAAATTCATAGAATTTATAAATTCATAGAATTTGTAAAATTCATAGAATTTGTAAAATTCATAGAATTTGTAAAATTCATAGAATTTGTAAAATTCATGGAATTTGTAAAATTCATAGAATTTCGAAAATTCATACAATTTGTAAAATTCATAGTATTTGTGAAATTCATAGAATTTATAAAATTCATAGAATTTGTAAAATTCATAGAATTTGTAAAATTCATAGAATTTGTAAAATTAATAGAATTTGGAAAATTCATAGAATTTGGAAAACTCATAGAATTTGGAAAATTCATAGAATTTGGAAAATTCATAGAATTTGGAAACTTCATAGAATTTGTAAAATTTGGAGAATTTGTAAAATTCATAGAATTTGTAAAATTCATAGAATTTGTAAAATTCATAGAATTTATAAATTCATAGAATTTGTAAAATTCATAGAATTTGTAAAATTCATAGAATTTATAGAATTCATAGAATTGGTAAAATTCATAAAATTTCTAAAATTCATAGAATGTATATAACTGTAGTAAAGGGTTTTCCAACAAGAGGTGTTATTTTGAATCACCCTGTATTTCGGTGCTGTCACTTTTGAAGCTTTTATTCTTTGACATTTGACAAGTAGAAACAACGCCATTACTAAAAATGGAACGATACACGCTTCAACAACGCATTGAAATTATTAAAATTGGGTCCTTGAAATGCATGAAAATGATCAATCCGAACTTCCGTCGAAAAATCATCTTGATTGATGGGCCCATTACAACCTCGGTGGCTACGTCAACAAGCAAAATTGTCGCATCTGGGACTCGGGAAACCCAAGAGTTATTGTTGAGAAGCCTCTCCATCCTCAACGTGTGACTGTTTGGTGCGGTTTATGGTCCGGCGGGGTCATTCGAACTTACTTGTTCGAAAATGAAGTTGGATCAACAGTTACGGTGAATGGATTGCGCTATCGAGAAATGATTAACGATTTTTTATGGTCGGAGTTGGATCTGGACAACGTTTAATTTCAACAAGACGGCGCTACGTGCCACACAAGCAACGAAACCATTTAGGAAGTTCCCATACAACTGCAGTACACAGAATACAGGGAAACAATATTAGATTTAGTCAAAATTAAATGCTCAATTCGAAAGCCTTAAAATTTGAGCATAAATTCCCCAATTACTATACCACACGAACAACAGTTGTAACGTGGAATTCCAGGTTCCCAGAGACGAAACTACTGCCTATGTGTGCACTCAACTGCAATGCTTTCAGAAGGCGTTGATAGTGAAAAAATAACTGCGACACTTGCAAATTGAAACTTTTTCCTTTGGAAATTTCAAACATTTAATTTTGTTTCCCACCCGCTTTTCCCATTTAAGCTGGCGTCACATTGTGAGATATCAGCAGTGGCACAACAGTCTTTCGCTTCTGTTTAGCTGCAATTACCAGCATCATATCATATTTTCAGATCAGAGAATGTTGGTGTGGCTGGGAATTGCGTCTCAACGCAGTGGATGGGTAGTAGGCGTTGTCTCCGCAGGAAAATGGGAAAACTTTAGGAAAAAACAAACTAAAGTTGTTTTGGTACAGCCTTTTCCTTCACTGCATTGCATTCCGTTGTTTTCCACGACAAACGTTGTGCTAAATGTCATTTATGACTTTCTTAAAAGAACAAAAAGGATGTGGAAAACTGCAACTGCAGGAACTTGAGTATGTTTGAGTGTTTTTATGGCACATGCATGATGTTGTTGTTTGATTCAATACAGCCAAGCAACATGAAACAGTTAACAGTTTCATTTATTTTTCCGTTCGCCTTTTCAGTTGCACATACATATGTCCGGAAACGTGTTTTTCGCCCATCATCTTCCTATATACGCGTGAGTATGAAGGCTTTGCTTTTAACAGCATTCGGCTTTTTCTGTATCCTGGGCGCTCAGGTTGTTTTTCCGCTTCACCGCTTTTCATTCCATTTCATTGAAGTTTCTGCAACATGAAAGTTAATTTTTTTATTTTAATTGAACAATACGAAAAGAAAACTTTTTCGCATTTTTCGTTTTTGCATGAAACCAGTATTTAAACCAGTATTTAAACTGATAGAAGAAAATTTTTCAAGGATTTTTGTTTTAAATTAAATTTTTTAATTTATTTTATTTTCCATTCGACTTATGGAGGAAGAAAGCGGAGGTCGTACAACTTTTAGGTTGGACCAGTGATATCACGAAGTTATTGTTTTTACTATGCCTAGTAAAGGGTCCGCCATCTAACGTTTTTCTTTACAACTAGTGCTTATTTCGTGAATGGTAACACTAGCTAATGTCTGATGTGACAGATATTTAGTTTTATCCTTCCGCTGAACGAATATAGTTGTGTATATTAACCGGAAGGATTGTACTTTCAAATAAAAAAAGAAATTTGAGAAAATATTCAGTAGTTTTTTTTATAGCATTTTCAAAAAAAAAAAGGTAATTGGCGGACTCGTTAATAGGTCAGTGTTAAAAAGGTATTTCATGATTTCTTTCCAGCATAACACTGAGAAATTATTGCACTTTCGGAGCTCATTATCGATATGTGAAGAAGCTAATAAATTCAAAAAAACTATAAAGCGTACCTCAGACTTGTCAAGCATGAGCGTAAACAGCAGTTATCGTTGATGTTTGTTGTCGGTTTGCCGAACTTCTTGATACCAAATAAGAAGGAAATCGAAGTTGTTCGCATCACTATCATGTTAACAAAATTATTAAAAGTTATCGAACAAGTTCATGCTCATGAATAAACACTTAACGCTTCAACAACTTTTCGACCAAATACAATATTTTAAATCATCTTCATCTTGCCCGATGACTATCTTCTAAGTAACATATTAATATGTCATCGAAATTTTACATTTAGAAAATTATCGTCGCATAGTCTTTGTGTGTTACGTTCATTAGTCATCGTTATTCTCTTCGGCTTCAGTATTAATAATCATCAGTATTATATTTTAAAAAGTTATCGACTCACATTCGAAATGATGTTCGAAATATATTCCTTATTCCTTAAAACTACATGTATCTTTGTTTGAAATAGTTATCGTCTCACAAGGGATGTGTAAAAATCGCAACACTTGTCGCATACTCTCATGGCCCATGTGGATTTCGTATTTCTAGTAACCCATCTACAGTTATCCAGTTATCGATACATGGTCAAGCAATCGAATAATGTATATGTGACAAAACCGATCATAATACTGATATTTTGAAAACATACGTAATTCCTATAAATTTTATAAACAATTTGTTATTAATAGTTGTCGATAGTTATCAACTTGCTGATATAAATGATATAAATAAATTGTTATCGAAAGATATCGATCACACAATCGTATAATAGAATAGAGCTCACAATCGAATAATATGATAATTATGTTGTTTTACGAATATTTATCAAAAATTATACACTCACATTCGACATGTGACACAACCCATAAGACTATTGTTCCAAAAATATTTGTAACTCATCTAAACTATAAATTTGTTATCGTCTCACAATCGATGTGAAATGAATCCAATACTTTTCATGTACTCTGATGGACGGATGTTGATTCATCGAAACTACAAATTTATTTTGAACTGTCTGTCAGCTCACAATGGAATAACATAATATTAATAATAACATTTTTATTACAAATATTTATCGACTTTAAGGTGGTCAAAGCAGGGATCGAACCCATGTTCTCATATTCAAGAGTCGCGCACTCTACCGCTGCACAACCGACGGCCATACGTTCTATATAGAAAATAAATACATGGTTTTTTAAAAATGTGTATAATTCACCTAAACTGTATATTTTGAAAGAGTTATCGATAGTTTCGTCTCACAATCGGTGTGTAGAAATAGCAATTGTTGTCTTTTACTCTGATTGCACATGTGGATTTGGGATCTGGAATAAAATTATCGATTGACTCACAATCAAATGATATAAAAAAGGAATATTTAACGATAACTATCGTCTCACATTCTATGTGTGCCAAAACATTTACCATGATATTTCAAAAATGTTTGTAATTCATCCCACTATACCTTTTTTTAAATAGTTATCGTCTCCAAATCGATTTTAGCGCTGATAAATTCTAAGACTAACTAAAGCGAACCACAAACTTGTCATTCATGAGCATGAACATAAGTTATCGTTGATGTTAAATACCAAATGAAAATGTAATCGAAGTCGTTCGCATCACTATCATGTTCACAACATTTTTCGGTAATATTTATTCAAATTCATCAGTCAAATCAGAAGTTATCGACAAAGCTCATGCTCATGAATGACAAGTCTGTGTTTCACTTTAGGTAGCCTTGGAATTAAACAACGATAAAATTAATGCTGCGATATTTATCGAAATTCGATACTCAAAAGTCATCGCCTTATAGTCGATGTATTATGAATCCGATAAAACCAACGAGATTATATAAATTAAGTTAGCTTGTAATTTACCAACACCACAATTTCTTTCAATATTTATCGAATGCCGATACTACATCTGTATCGTTCACAAATCGTTGTATGATGAAGCAAAGAAACGTCGCAAATCTTGGTATTCTTCAATGATATGACCCAACAGTTTATATAACTTAGATCATCCTTTCATTTCTTACAACCAAAATTTTGTCCAATATTTATCGAAGGCCTATACTCGATATGTATCGTTGCCAAATATGTAGTTTTATTATGAAGCCTAAAAAGCGTTAATAAAAACAAAATGGTTTCCCATTACATCCCATGAAGGGATTAGGGATTCTCACAAACCAGTGAGCTGCGCGTTCTAGTTTTTTACACTCACTGATTGGGGCCTAAAATTTTACACCGGTTCCGAACGGTATTTTGAGAAGCTTTTTCATGTCTAAGTACTCGATAGTGTATGTTATGTTAAGAATATTTATCGATAATCCTAATATTTTGTATATTTGTCGATTATCGATAATTTACACATTTATCGACAGTCTGTAATCGAAATATGTCTTTAACAATTAATGTGTGTAGAATGCAATAATCTTTATTGACACTACTAATGGTTCTAAATAATTTAGCTGCCTCAATATTCATCAGTAAAACATTGATAAATTAAGCCGTAAAACATCGATAGGCCCATAATCGTAGTGTGTCTTCTAATAATCTAAAATTCTATATTGACACTCATGGCTTTGTAGCTATTAAAAATACAAGAAATTTTTCAATACAACATCGATAATTTAATAATTTTAATAGTTATCGAACTGCAGTAATCGAAATATATCGTATAACAATCGATGTGTGCTGAAACGAATATTCATTCATTGAAGGCTTATAAAGTGCCTTCATATTCCTCAATACAACACTTAAATGCTTATCGAACACCGGTAATCGAAACATGTCATCTACAGTCGATGTGTGGTAAAAACAATATTATTTATTGACACTAATTACTTTGAAGTTTTTAAAATACCTTCATATCTCTCAATACAACATTTGCAATTTAAATATTTATCGGAGGTCTATTATCGAAATGCGTCGTCTAACACTCACGGCATTGTTGCCTTTAAAATACCTTCATATTTCTCAATACTACATTCAAATGCTTATCGAAAACAGTTAATCGAAACATGTCGTCTAATAATCGATGTGTGTGAAAACCAATATTATTTATTGACATTAATAGCCTTGTTGCTTTTAAAATACCTTTATATTCCTCAATATACAATCGACAATTTAAATTTTTATCGAAATCCAGTAATCGAAATATATTGTCTCACAATCCATGTGCAGTGAAGCCAATATTAGTCATTGACACTAATAGTTTTAAATATTTGAGCTATTTTCATATTATTCAATGCAACATCGACGATTTAAATATTTATCGAAAGTCTATAATCGAAATATGTCATTTAATAATCGACATATAGTGAAACAACTATATACTTCATTGACATTAATTAATGTATATCTTTTAGGATACATTCGTAATGTTCAATACAACATCGATAATCTATTTAAATATTTATCGAAAGCCAGTAATTGATATATATCGTCTAACAATCGATATGCGATATAGCCAATATTCTTTTTTGACACTCATGGCTTTGTAGCTTATAAATCAACTTCATAATTCTCACTACAACATCGACAACTTATATATTCATCGAAAACCAGTAATCCAAATATATCGCCTAACAATCGATGTTTGTGTAGGCAATATTATTTAATAACAGTAATATATTTGAAATACTGTAGTTTTGGAAATACTGTCATATTCCTCTATACAATAATATCGATAATTCCAATATTTATCGAAAACCAATTATCGCAACATATCGTCTAACAATTGATATGTGGAGAAGCCTATATACTTTGTCCACACTAAGGGATTTGTAGCTTTTAAAATACATTCATACTCCTGAATACAACATCGACTAATCAACTAATCGAAACATATCGTCTAACAATCGATGTGTGGTGAAGCTAACATTCTTTATTGACACTAATGGGTTTGTAGCTTTTAAAGTACCTTCATATACCTCAATACAGAATCATTTATTTAAATATTTATCGAAAACTGGTAATAGAAACATGTCTTAATGATCGGTATGTAGTCAAACCTTTATTCTTTATATATAATTAAACATATTATTAATATATTTTTTAAGCTACCGTCATATTCCTCAGTACAACATCGATTTTCTAAATAATTATCGAATGTTATCGATTCACAATCGACATATGATACATACACTGTGCTCGAATCGTAAGCTTTTAATTATTTTGTAACAAGCGGGAACCCAGTGATTAAACCTAATTCGAGTGCTCTGAATTTGGTGGTGCTAACCCATTTTCTAGGTTGGCTCTTCTTTTCGAGATATTTCAGATCGAAAATTATGGTTCCAAGTAGAGGGCGGATCAATAAATCCGTGACTCTTTGAATGAAACTAATTTTTTTTTGCAAAAAATATTTATTTACAACAAATTTTTTTTTTGCAAAAAATATTTATTTTCCAACATAATCTCCTTTCATCTCAATGCATTTAGTGCAACGTTTCCCCAATTTTTGTATCCCTTCCAAAAAAATAGGATTTTTCGAGGTCCATAAAATAGGCATTTGTTTGATCAATAATTTCATCGTTGGAGCTAAATCTCTTTCCACCGAGACATTTCTTTAGGTTTGGAAATAGGATATAGTCACTGGGGGCTAAATCCAGAGAATATGGCGGATAAGGTACTAATTGGTAGCCCAATTCATGGAATTTTGCCATTGAGACTACACACGTGTGCATCCGTGCATTATCTGGATGAAAAAGGATTTTTTTTCTTGGCCATATGGGGTCGTTTTTTTTTTTTTAAATCCTCGTTAAATCGGTCCAATAAGTTGGCATAATATTCGCTGTTTATTGTGTTGGATGTGGATTATTCCGCGTGCATCCCAAAAAAATTGTTGCCATCACCTTATTGGCCGACAAACTTACCTTGGCCTTCTTCGGAGCAGGTTCACCCGGAGAAACCCATTGTTTAGACTGCTGCTTGGTCTCCGTAGTGTTGTAATGGATCCATGTTTCATCCACAGTTACAAAACGCCACAAAAACTCCTTCGAATTGCGGTTAAACAACTCGAAACAATCCTTTGAAGTTGTCACACGATTACGTTTATGGTCAATTGAGAGCAAACGCGGCACCCATCTTGCAGACAGCTTTCTTAAACCCAGCTGATCATTTAAAATCGAAACCACGCTGCCATATGAAATGCCTATGGCATCAATAATCTCACGCACTTTTACTCTTCGATCGGCCAAATCCATATCGTGGATTTTTTAGCCCTTTCGGGGTGTATTGAACTCAATTGGGCTTCCAGAACGTTCAGCGTCATTTGTACTTGTGCGATCACAACGAAAGTCAGTAAACCACTTTTTCCATTGAAATCCATTGAAATCATTTTTTAAAATCAATTATTTTCCATTTCCATTGAAATCCAATGAAATGCAAAGTATTTATCAAGCTTTTCCTTGGTTTGGTTGGGGTTTTTTTTTTCGCCAAAAATAATGTTTTATGAGGACTCGAAATTCACTTTTTTTCCATTTTTAAAAAAATGCACGAGGTTGTATGTTTTGAACAGCTGTTAAACGCAAAGTAAATGACGGAACTTGCTCAAAATTTGACAGTAGTCTATTCACAGGTGGTACTTGATGGGAGCAGTGTTGCATTTCATATAACTACGAGGGAAGTTCGAAAAGTCACGAACTTTTTGATCCGCCCTACCTAAAAATCGCAATATTTCAAAATGTTCTACCATTTATTGAATATAAATCGATGTACATCGGTCGAAAAAGCATCGTATCGATAAACATGCATCCCAAACATAAAAAGAAATAAATAAAACAAAACTAATAAAATTAAAAATATTTAAATTTAAATAAAAATTTAAATTTAAATTTAAAAGTACTCCATAAAATGGTCAGCAAAAATTTTATATTTTTTAATTTCAGTATTTTTTTATTTTTAGTTTTTTTTTATTTACTTTTTTTTTTAAATTAATTTTTTTTTTGTATGCTTTGCATGAATATTTATCAAACGATGTACATCGATTATTATTCAATAAGTGGTGGAAAATTGAGAAAAATTGTATGTTTTAGGTGCTTGAAACAGTAATTTTCGATCGCAAATATCACGACAACAAGAGCCAACGTAGAAAAACGGATATCACCACAGGATTCAGCGTACTCGCATTAGGTTTACCCACTGGGTGCCCTGCTTGTTACGTTTATGAACTAGCACAGTGATATAATTTCTGTTACTAAAACGAATGATTGTATATTTTTTTCGACCGCTTTAAAATGTATCAATACTACAAATTGTTTTTTTTTTAATATTTATCGAAATTTATAGGATTCAAAAAACCCACAGCATAAATAATCATGTTTACTTTCATTTTAATCTTGTTTATTTAAAAACCACAAAAGTAAATTCAATTGTTATTTAAATTTATTCCAACCTAAATGTGTATTGAGTTGAAAAAAAAATGCATTACATTTCTATGAGAAACTCTACCCCTGCTCCTCCATAATGTAATGGGAAAAAATTTATTTATTTCAAGCCACAAAAATAATTTATTTAATTTAAATTTTTTCCAATTTAGTTGTCAGCGAAAATTTAAATAAATATTTGCATAAAACTAATAACACACTTGGTCAGTTGGAGCGCGACCGATACATACATTTCGATAACCGACATTTTTTGAAAAAGAATTAATAACAAACGTGTACCCATTACATGGGGAGCAGGAATCAAGGGACAAGTAACCAGTAACGATTTCTTCAATATGTCTTACTGATTATGACTACGATAATTTTTGCTTTTTCGCAGGTTGGTCTGGTGTATGCTACCCTTCAAATTGTTGATTATGCAAATCTTCTATTTTTTATAAATTTAATTAAATTTGTTGTTATTCAAATTGTTAACGTGTTTTTTTTCTACTTTTTCTTTTTGCCTGATAAATATTTAGACTCTTGTTGCTCTCTCTCTAACGAAACTCTACACAATATTAATTATAATAATAATAAAAACACAACTATTTTATTTGCACCAACACATGTAGAACAACATATGCATGTGTGTACCAATTAAACCAAACATTCGTAATAATGTTAGAGGTTTACAGGTGGAACTGGCGGCGCCAAAGGTGCTGGTACTGGTGCTGGTTGTGGTACTGGTTGTGGTGCTGCTGCTGCTGCTGCTGTCAGTGCTGGCTGGTACTTTGTGTGTTCCACTACTCCAAATCTACTTGACAGCATAAAAACAGACAATTACTAATTACACCCACGTAAAAACATACCGACGTATCTTTGTACTCGTCATCATGCATTGCAGTACAAGTATAATACTGTACTCGAACAGTCGCAATGCATTCAGTCTCTCAACGCACTCCAGCGCCCACATTTGTTCACAACCGACCTCTTTAAGGGGATAGATACCCTTTCATTTTGGATTGTGAACACAAAGAACAGCTGAAAAGTTTACATAGTTCTGACACCATTTCCATTGTAATTTGCAAAATATTTGATGCAATAGCGATGGTTGTAAATATTTTATGCAGCAGATATAATCCGATATATTATAGCACATATATGCGTAGAAACATATACACGCTGAAAAATCTGCATCTTTTTGTTTGATTGGACGCAAATATAATGTGTTTGTAGCTTGTTGCAAATATAGTATATTTGTGACCAAACACATTGTGTTTGCTAATTGAATATTACATGAAGCCCTTGGTGGAAGAAGGTGTTAACAATATTGTCCTTCTGTTAATGTTTCCATGGTATCTGATTTTGTTTTAGATAAGAAAAAGGTCAACATCTGATATTTAAATTATTAAAATTAAATTTTACAATTTTTTTTTTAACTTTTTTTTTTAAATCAGACACCATGAAAACATTAAAAGAAGGAAAATATTGTTTTGGAAAAAAAAGTGAGTTAACACCTTCTTCCACCAAGGGCTTCACATGTTGGAGGGCAATGATTAATAGGTTATAATATAAGTTTTTGTGACCCAAATGTGGTTTTGTTTGTTGAAAACTCCGGGAAAACAAGAAAATGGCAGCAGATCTTCAATTAATGAAAACAAAGCTTGCAAACATGTAACGGGTCCGCCAAATAAATTTTTTTTTTTGAAAATGATTTAAAAAAAACTACTGAATATTTTCTCAAATTTCTTTTTTTATTTGAAAGTACAATCCTTCCGGTTAATAATTATTAATTAATTATATTTTTTGTGGCTTGAAATAAATTAATTATTATAATGGAAAATAATTTCATTCAAATGGCTGCCTCGGCTGGCCATGCAGTAGCCTACACGATCGGTGCAATTTTTAAGCACATTATCGAGCTGTATTACACCAATGGCTTCACGAATATTGCCCTTTAAAGCGTCAATTGTCTCTGGCTTGTCGGCGTAACACTTATCTTTGAGGGCACCCCACAAATAATAGTCCAACGGTGTCAAATCGCAGCTCCGAGGTGACCAAACGACTTCAGCTCTGCGGCTGATATGCGTTCCAAAAACAGGGCGCAAAACATCGAGTGTAACTTCGGCTGTGTGGCACGTAGCGCCGTTCTCTTGAAACCAAATGTTGCCAATATCTCCCTCTTCAATTTTTGTGAATAAAAATTCGTTCAACCTGGCCCAATATCGATCGCCATTGACTGTAATGGCCTCTCCTTGCTCATTTTCGAAGAAAAATGGCCCAATTATGCCTCTGGACCAAAATCCGCACCAAACAGTGACTCGTTTTGGGTGCATCGGCATTTCAATGTATGGGTTTTCTGTGCCCCAAATGCGACAATTTTGCTTGTTTACATACCCGCTAAGATCAAAATGAGCTTCATCTGAAAAGATGAATTTTTTTTTTGGCAAAATCGGCATCTTCTGTAAGTCGATCGCAGGCCCATTTTTGCCATTGTTGCACAAGCGTATACACAACCATATTCGTTCAGCGGAAGGATAAAACTAATTATCTGTCAAATCAGACATGAGCTAAGTGTTACCATTCACGAAATAAGCACTAGTTGAAAAAAAAAAAAACGTTAGATGGCGGACCCTTTACATGGTTCCTGCAATATGTTGCTGGGGCGTTTTTTCAGCGTGTAGTAATGTGTATACATTTTCCAAGTGCACACACAGAACTAGTTGCCTAGCAAAAGGTTGTGGCACCCGGAATGGTTGTCACAACCGAATTAAGGTTGTCACAACTGAAATTCAGTTGAAACATTCTCGTTTCGAAAGTCAGACGGTAGTGACAACTGAATTTCTAATTATATTGTTCTATATTTTCGGTTGCAACAGCCGCATTTGGCATCAATTCCGATTTTAAAATCCATTCGGATGCAACAACCGAATTTGGCATTAATTCGGTTGCAACAAACAAATATTTTGGCTGCAATCGAAATTCTCAACAATTCTATTGAAACAACCAAAATAATTTTCAATCCCAATATTGTTTTTAATTGTAATTGTTACTTTATAATTATTGTTACGTCTATTTCCTGACGATCAAATTCCAAAAAAAAATTATTATAACGGGTCCGCCAATTACCTTTTTTTTTTTGAAAATGCTATAAAAAAAACTACTGAATATTTTCCCAAATTTCTTTTTTTATTTGAAACTACAATCCTTCCGGTTAATAATGGAAAATAATTTCATTCAAATGGCTGCCTCGGCTGGCCATGCAGTAGCCTACACGATCGGTCCAATTTTTAAGCACATTATCGATTGTGTGCAGCTGTATTTCACCAATGGCTTCACGAATATTGCCCTTTAAAGCGTCAATTGTCTCTGGCTTGTCGGCGTAACACTTATCTTTGAGGGCACCCCACAAATAATAGTCCAACGGTGTCAAATCACAGCTCCGAGGTGGCCAAACGACATCAGCTCTGCGGCTGATAATGCGTTCTTCAAAAACAGGGCGCAAAACATCGAGTGTAGCTTCGGCTGTGTGGCACGTAGCGCCGTCCTGTTGAACAAAAATTCGTTCAACATGGCCCAATAACGATCGCCATTGACTGTAACGGCCACTCCTTGCTAATTTTCGAAGAAAAATGGCCCAATTATGCCTCTGGACCAAAATTCGCACCAAACAGTGACTCGTTTTGGGTGCATCGGCATTTCAATGTATGCGTGCGGGTTTTCTGTGCCCCAAATGCGACAATTTTGCTTGTTTACATACCCGCCAAGATCATGAGCTTGATCTGAAAAGATGATTTTTTTGGCAAAATCGGCATCTTCTGTAAGTCGATCGCAGGCCCATTTTACCCATATTTCCCAGCGTTGTTCAAGCGTATACACAACCATATTCGTTCAGCGGAAGGATAAAACTAATTATCTGTCAAATCAGACATGAGCTAAGTGTTACCATTCACGAAATAAGCACTAGTTGAAAAAAAAAAAACGTTAGATGGCGGACCCTTTACATGGTTCCTGCAATATGTTGCTGGGGCGTTTTTTCAGCGTGTAGTAATGTGTATACATTTTCCAAGTGCACACACAGAACTAGTTGCCTAGCAAAAGGTTGTAGCACCCGGAATGGTTGTCACAACCGAATTAAGGTTGTCACAACTGAAATTCAGTTGAAACATTCTCGTTTCGAAAGTCAGACGGTAGTGACAACTGAATTTCTAATTATATTGTTCTATATTTTCGGTTGCAACAGCCGCATTTGGCATCAATTCCGATTTTAAAATCCATTCGGATGCAACAACCGAATTTGGCATTAATTCGGTTGCAACAAACAAATATTTTGGCAGCAATCAAAATTCTCATCAATTCTATTGGAACAACCGATTACAGTGATTAATATTTGAACACGAATTCTAGTATTATACATTTTATTAGTTATATCCTCCATTTCAGATGAATGATGTTTTTGAAATACTCAAATTGGTTAATACAACTAAAATTCGGTAGTAGCAACTTCTATTTAGTAAGACCGATATTTAATCTATCAATAACATCGACAAATAATTCTGATGTATGACAATTATGAATTCTAATCAAATCAAAATTCTAATCAAAATATAGGCTTTAGCTTGGAATTTCCAATGCCTGATTGATTTCCAACTAATATTTTTCCTGTGTGTAAGACCTTTACCAGTCTTCACTTGGAAGTTTGTGTCCAACAATTTCATTCTGCAAAGGCACTCCAGTTTAGCAGGGCTGCCAAGCTCAGATATAATTTTGTTAAGTCTTCTTCGTTGCAGGCTATCATAGGCAGACTTATAATCAATAAATCAAATTGTAGAAAAAAATAATCCATGATGACAAATTTCATTAAATTTGTCAAAAACAAAAAATATGTATGAACATGATTGATGTTGATCTATGTTTATTGATGCGTCGGAAGGTTTATTTTAAGAACAAATGAGAGCAGCTAAAAACTATTGAGGTTTCTTAATTTTTAGTAAAAATGTTGTCAGATATTTACACTGATTTGTCTGCGACCACATTGCATTCTAATAGGCAATTCATTATATTCTTGAATTTCCATTCAACATTCCCCATTTTCACCAAAGCATACTTTGGGGCGCCGTTATTGTATTTCACAAATGTTCTATAGTGCCATGACATTTATATAAATTTTTCGCACTTACTAAATATTTATAATAGAACATAGTCCACAATTTACGGAGTTGTACCGGTGCGTATGAGTTATAAATAATGTAACCAATGTATATAGCTTATACGCACCAATGAACCCTCACTCCATTTCTCTCTCTGTCTCTCTCCCTCTCTCTCTCCCTTAAGCAGCTTCTGTGTGTTTTTACTATTTGACTCTCGTGGCATAATCGAATGTTAACTCGTCTGCAGCTAAACACAATCGAAGAAGTTTACGGATGTTACGGAAGTTTACGAATGTAACGGGAAACCAAGTATTTGCATTTATTTATTTGCATCCATCTGCAACAAAGGCGGTATTTGCATCCGTCTGCAACAAAGGCGTTATATTAATTGGTGATCCAGGATCAGATACCGTCAAGTCCGATTAAAAACTGCTAAATTCTAGTCCGCCGAAAACAAAATTATTTCATTACAGAACGTGATCAAATCGTAACAGGTGAAAAACCTTAGACTTCGATTAATGCGTTTCAAAAAATAGCTTTGTCATACCAGAGCATGAGCTTGGTCGATAATTTTGTATCTGACTGATGAATTTGAAAAAGTATTACCAAAAAATTGTGTCAACATGATAGTGATGCGAACCATCGTCGATTTCATTCTTAGTTGGTTCCAAGAAGGGTGGTAACCCGACAATAAACGTCGACGATAGCTGATGTTCATGCTCATGAATGACGAGTCTGTGGCTCGGTTTACAACCATTCAATTGAAATCCAAATCTTAGATAGTGTGGACAAACTCTTTTGAATTATAATGACAAGAGTTAAAATATGGAAAATGCAAAACACCAAGTGGTTTCTACCATTCTAAAACTTTTCACAGCGGAAACAGTGTAGTTCTATTATTTTTATGCTACAAAAACTCGAACAACAAAGTCTAATTTTAATCCTTATGTTAAGTGGCATAATAATTAAAAAGTTGTGTATTTTTTCCTTTTGCTCTGCTGCTTCGCGTAAGTGTTTGATACAACAAAATAACTTAACGTAATATTGTTGTGCATGCTGTGTTTTGTATAAGAGTAGAATTTTGCATAGCATACCTTAAGGCATAAAAGTATTTTCACATTTACGGTACACTTTTAGGCGAGCTGTTTACAAACATACACAAAATTGTAATGTCAGTTATTTTTTGAAGGAGCTTTTTGAGCGTCTTGCTCTATTTTTGGACCATAGTCGTTAAAAGAATTTCATTATATCCCAATGGTGTACATCCCAAATATGTGTGCCCACATCGAGGATGGCTGTATGACAGGCACAAGGGTGAACGAGAAAAATGGAATGAGAGCGAAAGAGAGTGGGAAAAGGATAAAGTGAACTTCTGGCATTTCAGTAAAATGTAGTTGTCTGCCTGCGAGAATGTCAGAGAGTTATTTTGTAAGCTATTTGTTTAAGTTCGTTGGTTAGAGTGGTGCAACTGTGTGGACCAAGGAGTGACTGGGGCTTACATATATCCATATGACTTTCTTTGTGTGAAACAGTATTTCATGTATGTTGATTCTAGATTATTTTTCTTGATTTCATACGCCTCCTACTCCTCCTCCTTCGCCTGCGGTTCAAGTCCTTGTTGTTTCCACACTCTAATGTAGATTCCATTTTGGATCTTTTGTTTCAGTGGTGGAACTTTTAAGGTACCACAGTAGGGGTAGCAGGTACTTTGGAGAATGTCCTGATGCGGCTTTAATGGTGATGTGTACAACACAAATTGCATTTTAATGGCAAAAATGTCGTTTCTTATTTGCAAAGGTAAAATGCAACACACACTCACAAAAAACATCAAGCAAACAAAAAACAACAAATTGTTTTGTGGGCAAATAATGTTTATAAACTTAAGTATGGTAGGGTTTTCTTTTTCATATTTTCCAAGTGTACTTTTCCATGTGGCCAGGAGCTTAAAGCGAGCCAAGCCAATGACCTATGGTAACAGCTAGAGAGAGGTGACGAATAAACTTAAATTAAAATCCAAAATTGAGAAATTTTATAGTGAAACAAAGCATTATGAATGAACACATTTCCTAGTTGTAATAGTCAATGACCCAACTATTTAATAAGTTAATAACAGAAACTTCAATATATTCTACTAGTCACTTCATCCAGAATATAATCCTACAACTATAGCATTGGTTAGACATTCAATTATTTTACTATTTAATTAAAAAATATTTAAAACAAAGAAAAAATAAATATTTTAAAAAAATCTTTTCTTATTATATTGATTCGAGCTGCAGTCATTTCCTAGAAGACTATTTCCCAATTTCCTTTGAGCTATACACAGTAGGATTTTTTCTGGAATTTTTTTCTCAGTGGGTTACATTAGTTTTGGTTAAGTTTTCTTCTTGATTTATTTGCGTTTTTAAACTGACAAAAATTACACATTTTGCGTAGACCCGTCGGACTATAGAATAGTTGCGAATGACTAATAAATTAGATAACGTGATGATTATTGATTATACGCACCAATGTACCCCAGCTCTCTTCCATACAAGTCACGAAATTTGATTATAAGAAAAGTTAAGATACATATATGGACCTTGCTCATTCACCACGATGTCGTACATTAAGTTGCTGGCAAATAAAATATACCTCGACGGTTTAATTGTAATTAGGCAATCATTGAATTCCCAATTGAATTGCCTAAAATACACAAAATGTATTTACATAATTACGCATAACTACTTTTTAGAATAATCAACTGTACAGCTATTGTCGATTGCATTCCAACCCCCATCTCTGATATTTATTTCAAAAATAAATAATTGAAACTGGTAAACAATATATTAGATGATACTAGTGCGTATGAGTTATAAATTTTTATTAAACTAGTCATAGCTCATACGCACTAAGGGGCCGTTCAAGTATTACGTAAGCACTATAGGGTGGCGGGGGGATCTTTGCGTTGCTTATTTTTGATGACATGGGTGGTGGGGGGTCAAGATGGTGGTTACGTCAGCATGCTGGAAGCGCAGTAGCTGTTGTTACTGTTGTAGGGCAAGAACAACATGCATTTTGTTTTTGTTAAAGTTAACTTATATTGTCAAATCAATTATGTGCTACTGTGGAAAAACATCAATCCATTATTTGGAGAACATAGCATCCATACTTGGGCCCGATCAAGTATTTTTCATATCTCAAGATGATAAAGCTCGGGTGCCTATTGGTGTAACAGCGGCAAATAAGCAAGCACCTCTTCTAATGCACATGGAATATAGAATAAAATTGCCTGATCACGACTGGGTAATCGCTGAGCGGCATAAATTAATACCATCAGTTTATGCTGGTATCAAAACCGCAAGCCGTTGGATATTCTGGACCAACATACATCGCTATTCGAAGTGGAAAGCATAGTTCATCTACTGCTAATACTCATGCTGAGGATTTCCAGATGCTTCTCGAACTTGTAGAGTTTCAAGCATTAGCTAAAACTGACCATGGATTGGTAAAACCAGTGGTAATCATGCCGGTTGACGGAGGGCCAGATGAAAATCCGCGTTATCAAAAAGTTATAGGGTTTGATATACAACACTTTAAGCGACATGATCGCGATGCATTGTTTTTAGCTACCAATGCTCCTGGCAGAAGTGCGTATAACAGAGTAGAGCGCAGAATGGCTCCTCTTAGTCGGGAATTGGCTGGTTTGATATTGCCTCATGATCATTTTGGTCTCATTTGGATGAACGTGGCGTTACAATTAATGAACATTTAGAAAGATCCAATTTCGAGTGTTGTTAGCTGATATATGGAGTTCAATGGAAATTGATGGCTATCATCTTACTGCAAAATATGTTGGGTCGGGCGAACAAGATCTTCCTGATTTTCCAGACATTACATGGTATTCAGAACACGTGCGTGAAAGCCAAGACTTGCTTCAAATTGTAAAATGTAGAAACATAGAATGCTGTCGTCCAAGAAGTGACCTATTTAGATTACTAGACAACAGGTTTCTTCCACTACCAGTAAAAGTAAACCAAACAGTTGATGATTTGGTTTTGGATGATGGAGGGCAATTTCGCAATCTCCCAGTCAATTTAGCTCTACGGTTACATTCCATTCTTCACTCAAAGATTTCCTGCAAATGCCCTACGATTATTTTTGTCCGACGGTAAAATTGAAGCTATTAAATCGAACATGCAAAACGTGTGGTCTTTATCATACTTCCTTCAAGTCACTAAATCGTCACATCGAGAAGATCCATAAAAAGGTAAACACGCACACTGATATGAAAGTTAGGCCTATAAGAGTGGCTGCTCGTCGTGCTAATGAACTGATGTGCATTATTCAAAATTTAGAGTACCAAGATGTTGAATGGCTCGATGAGAACGACGTAGACATTCCAAAATCGGATGAAAGTGAGCAGACACACAAATGAATAAATGAATATTATTATTAGTCCTCTTTCCTAAGCCTATTTTCTTATTTCTAGAATTATAACTACTGATCATGAATCAATATAATAAAAAACAATACATTGAAAGTAAAATGCAAATACCAATGACTACGTCAGCATGGTGGGGGGGGGGGTTGGGGGTTTAAGAGCTTTGCTTACTTTTAACGACAAGGGGAGGGGGGGGTTAATAATTGTACTAAATCTGATGACGTAATACTAGAACGGCCCCTAATGCACCCTTACTTTGTCTTCTGATTTTCGTTGTCTCCTGATTTTTGGACTAGGCAAGCATTTCAGATCTCGGAAAAGAAATTTGTAGGACAACATCTTAGGCTACCTGGCAGGTGACTGCATTCCAGGGACGCATCTTGTCCGTCTGCAACAAAAATGTCGTAAATTCTTCGTCGAATTTAATATTCTGGAGGGTTTTTCGGGAACGAGGTTTTTAAATAATGAAAATAGATCTCAATAGCTTTAATTTGATACTAGTTCCAATCACTAAACATTTTTGCTGGTGGCCACCCGCATCCTGTGCGTCCGAAACAAAAATTTCGTAATTTCTGCGTCGAATTTGATATTCTGGAGGTTTTTTCGGGATTGAGGGTCTTAAATAATGGAAATATATGTCAGTAGCTTTAATCTGATTTTAGTCCCAACCACTAAACTTTTTCCTAATGATCACCATGGACGCATTTCGACCGTCCGAAACAAAAATTTTCCAAAGCCATACTCGAATTTTTTCGGGAATAAGGAAATTTACTTTACTTTACTTTTAATGACTATATTACAACCTCTTGAGGTCAGACGTCTTACACATATTAATTAAACAAACAAATTAAACAAATTTCAACATATTCTTCCAACTGGCTCTATCCTTCGCCTTTTCTCGCCAGTTGGTAACACCAAGGATACGGAGGGATTCTTCTGCCTGGTCTTTCCAGCGGAGTCTTGGTCGTCCTCTTTTCCTGCTTCCATCGGGTACGTTATCAAAAATCTTTCGCGCTAGCTCACCTTCATCCATTCTGATAACATGGCCTAGGCAACGCAATTGGCACACTTTGATTCGTCTAGCTATGTCCACGTCAGAATAGAGACTATATAGCTCTGCGTTCCAGCGACGTCGGTACTCGCCGTTTTCCCTAACAGGCCCATATATTTTACGGAGAATTTTTCTCTCGAAAACTCCCAGGTGTTTTTCATCCGCTTGCGATATGACCCAAGTTTCAGATATAGCTGGACTTTTGTCCGTCGAGAGAGGGCTTTGTTCCTAAACTGCTTGCTGAGCCCAAAATAACATCTATTTGCCAGCACAATTCTCCTATCTATCTCCGGGCTGACGTTGTTGTCCTTGTTGTCCTTTTGCAAAGCCTTGGTCGAATTTTTTCGGGAATAAGGAAATTAGATAATAAAAATAGATGTCAATAGTTTTAATTTGATACTAGCTCCAATCTCTAAACGTTTTCCTGGTGGCCACAATGGACGCATCTTGTCCGCCCGAAACACCAATTTCTTAAATTCTTCGTCGAATTTGATATTCTGGTGTTTTTTTCGGGAATGAGGGCATTGAAGAATGAAAATAGATCTCAATAATTTTAATCTGATACTAGTCCCAATCACTAAACATTTTTCTAATGACCACCATGGACGCATCTTGTCCGCCCGAAACGAGGGTATGAGGGAATGAGGGTATTAAATAATAAAAATAGATGGCAATAGCTTTAATTTGATACTAGTCCCAATCTCTAAACTTTTTCCTGGTGGCCACCATGGACCCATCTTTTCCGTCCGAAACAACAATTTCATAAATTCTGCATGCAAGTTGATATTATTTAGGTTTTTTCGGGAATGAGGGTCTTAAATAATGAAATTATATGGTAGTAGCTTTAATCTGATCTTAGTCCCAATTACTAAACTTTTCTTAATGCTCTCCATGGACACATATTGACCGTCCGAAACAAAAATGTTGTAAATTCTTAGTCGAATTTGATATTCTGGAGGCTTTTTCGGAAATGAGGGTATTAAATAATGAAAATAAATGTCAATAGCTTTAATTTGATACTAGTTGCAATCACTAAACTTTTTCCTGGTGGCCACCATGGACGCATTTTGTCCGTCCGAAACACCAATTTCTTAAATTTTTCGTCGAATTTGCTATTCTGGAAGTTTTTTCGGAAATGAGGGTAGTAAATAATGAAAATAGATCACAATAGCTTTAATTTGACAGAAGTCCCAATCACTAAACTCCTCCCAATTAGGGGCTATGGCCCTAAAATCTTTGCAAAATTTTCTATGTAATTAAACCTCATATTTTGTACCCCGCCAAAGAGTAACTGAGTTTGAAGTCCTGAGATATACTTTAATAAAGGGTTTTTCAACAGAGGCGCTACAAAAGTAAATCGATAGGGACAGCAAACGACAACATATTTTTCCCCGCTCTTTTGACATTTCTCTTCAGTAAGATTTGCCATTTCATCATGGAAAGATATACGAGCCAACAACGAGTCGAAATTATTAAAATTTACTACCGAAATTTGGAGTCAGTGGCCTCAACTTTTAGAGCGCTACGTCCAATTTATGGTCGTCATAATCGTCCTACCAGATCAACAATTGAGCGTCTAGTGGAAAAATTTGAATCCACAGGCACAGTACAAAATGTTCCAGTGCCAGTGAGATAAAGAAGTGCCCGTAGTGTCGAGAATATTGCTGCCGCTGAGGCTTCAGTTCAAGAAAGCCCAAATGTGTCTCTCACACGTCGTTCTCAAGCGTTGGGCATCTCTGTGACGTCGTTGTGGCGAATTTTGCGAAAAGATCTAGGCCTACATCCTTACTAGATCAAATTGACGCAAGAACTGAAGCCGCTTGACCACCATAAGACCATATGCGTCGTATGTTCGTGAATTGGGCTGAGCAACAACTTGAAAATGATTCGGATTTTCATCGGAAAATCATCTTTAGCAATGAGGCTCATTTCTGGCTGAATGGCTTCATCAATAAGCAAAATATGCGTTATTGGTCAGACAGCAATCCACACGTAATCCATGAGTCATCATTGCATCCCGAAAAAATTACGGTTTGGTGCGGGCCGGAGGCGTCATTGGGCCGTACTTCATCCGTGATGATCAAGACCGGCACATTACTGTGAATGCGAATCGCTACCGTTCAAAGATAACCGAATATTTTTGGCCCCAATTGGATAATATGGACTTGGAGGACATGTGGTTCCACATGGACGGCGCCACAAGCCACACAGCGAATGCCACAATCAATTTATTGGAAACCAGGTTTGGTGAACGTGTTATCTCACGAAATGGCCCAGTCGATTGGCCGCCTCGGTCGTGCGATTTGACGCCGTAAGATTATTTCCTGTGGGGCTACGTCAAGTCTATGGTCTATGCCAATAAGCCAGCGACGATTGATGAACTTCGTACGAATATCGAACGTGAAATTGCAGCAGTATCGGCCGATTTCTGCTTCAAAACCGTCGAAAATTGGGTTCAGCGTCTGGACTTCTGCAAGCGTGCCCGTGGTGGCCATGCAAAAGAAATCGAGTTCCATACATAATGGCATCGAACGTACTTTCACAGGAATAAAGAATTTCATCGGTATCTAAAACCGGTTTTGTTTTATTTAAAAAAACTTTTGTATCGCTCTTATTGAAAAACACGTTAAGTCCTTGCTATACAGTGTATAACTTTTGGTTATAAATATTTGTCGGAAAAATCGATAATTTCTATAACGTCTCTAGAATTTAGCTATGTTACATAGTTTTGTTATTGTAATTACAGAGCTCTGCTAACATAATTGGTGTGTGTCTCTGCTACTTAAATTCTAGATTATTTTTACACACATCTAAGCTGCTATATATTGTCCCATACAAACACAACAGGTCGGGCAGTAGCATAGGAACTCTTCGACACTTTCGTCTTTTAACGGTTTCCAGGTTACAGGTCCATTTCATGAAATTAGTCGTTCGTCAAATGACTCCTTCAATAATTTTTGGCTAATATATGAGAAATTCATACTACAAGCTTACAAGTCATGAACATTTTTCTAAATGAAAAATGGTTGGTTTTTGTTGGAAATAATAGACAATTAAGTTCAACATACACTCCTGGCATGACTAGTTTCGAACTCCATGACAAGTTCATCATCAGATGCGTAACTACTGTGCCTGAATTGATACCATCGGTTGATCGTATATATAATCGTATATATACAAACTCAATTCTGCGATTTACATGTGCCCTAAGTATCAACATCATTGAAATGCCTGTAATTCCAACCACAAGAACAGACAGCTTTTTACACCATGTTCATCTTTTCCTCATGCGTTAATAATAAATTAATTCTGCAACATTAGGTCTGCTATTTATTTCTTGTTTGTTTGTTTGTTTGTTTATATTCACTGCTAAACTAATTTTTCGACCACTTTGTATGAAGATCTAAGCGATATTAAGGAGCTAACCATACAAAGTCGTCGAAAAAATAATTTAGCGGGAAATAAAAAAACACGCTTATTAATGAGTTCCAACTGCTGCAAACAAAAGATAGTAATCATGCCTCTGTCGCGTTCACCATATACTGCAACATTCAGAACATCGTAGATATAAGGATCGATGATTCCAACGGTCCATAAACCACAACAAACCGTGGCTTTTTCCGGATATTATGGTCCTTCGACAATCCCATGTGAATTACTTGTTACGAAACCGACCAATAGTTTCTCGAATTATTGTTCTGGCCGCCTAGAATAATAGTAATTTCGTGGTCAGGGCAGCGTTCGTATGATTCCTCCAGACGCTCATAAAATGATTCTTTGAACACATCGTCTTTATCTTGTGGCGGTGCGGGCACACAAATAAACGAGATGGTGAAATATTTTGCTTTGATGCGAATTTTGGGCATGCGTTCACTCACTGGGTAGAACCTTGAAACTAGGAGTGGCAGCAGTCTCTCCAATTATGAATCCGCAACCAAATTCGTGTTTTTGCTCATCGCAGCTGTAGAAAATATCGGTCTAGTTAATCCCCTATAATTCTCTCTCACCAAACGTGTAACGTGACGTCATGATCCGTCCGTACATAATAATAAACACTCACCGCCGTTCACACCCGCATACGTGCCTGGTCTACCCGTCACCTAAGAATACACAACATCCGGTACTCGCACCAACCACCACGAACAATCACACTCACTTGCCAACACACAAGCTCAGTCGCCGTTGTGTGCATAGTAGCAGCGAATTAGTTTTAATGACCGCACAAGGATGAGTGCTTGGATGTAATTCTCATTTGCGTCATTACAGCGAAGGTACTTAGTGTTAAGGTTGACTAGACTCGAGTCGTCGAATCCAAGCGAACAACAAGGTTAAGATTATAACATTTAGTGTGGGGCTCTAGTTCTGTAAAGGACAGGAGCAACTTTTGGGATCCGTTCTTTAGTAAAGACGGTGTAAATACATTGCTACACAGGGGCTTCGGCTCACTGTACCCACACAGGGACTTCGGCTGACTGTTCATACACAGGAGTTTCGGCTCACTGTTCCTACACAGGAGTTTCGGCTCACTGTTCCTACACAGGGACTTCGGCTCACTGTTCATACACAGGAGTTTCGGCTCACTGTTCCTATGTAACCCATCCGATAATAACCGATACTGAACCGTTCTCACCGGATCTGCAAAGCACATACCGAGCCAGAGTCCCGCATATCCGATACCAAAGACCGCAACGAATCCGAATAATCGCGTGTGGAAGACACTGAGTTCCCGATCATCTTAGAATCTACCAGTCCGCAACCTACCCCAGACGATTTCTCCAGCCAATGCTAGTATTCCCGGAAGGGTGTTGTCAAGCCGAGACAAGTGCCCCCAGAAGAGTGTCGTCAAGCCAAGAAGAGTGTCCTCGAGTTAAGAGGAGTGTTCTCACCGAGTGAATCCGTTAATGTTATTCCTGTAAATCAAATTGCTTTGTAAATTAAATATCAATAAAGAATCTGAATTCGAACCCCCCGAAAAGGGTAAACTATTCTGTTCTTATTTCGAAAGGTTTGGTGGATTCTAACGAAAGACTCTGGACATGACCTCAGCCCTCGACAAAACCACGTTACAAACGAAACATTCAATTGCAAACGATCTGATTTTCGAACTATTTGGAAAAGAGAACAGCGCAGAAGGAAGCCTGGATGTTTTGGAAGCTGTTCTACGAAAATATACTCCCGATGTTCCAAATTCCAGACAAAGAATATCAGGACATGTAATCTACAGAGGAGTGTCGACAATTTCTAGGTTAAGTTGTCCAAATGACAAAAAATAGCTAAGATGTCCGAATGACAAAAATGGTGTCGTAGGAAAAGTACTAGAAAGTTTTTTCAAAGGAACAAATGGAAATGACAAATTGTATTGAACTATAGTTCCCTAAATGGTGTCGTAGGAAAAGTACTAGAAAGTTTTTTCAAAGGAACAAATGGAAATGACAAATTGTATTGAACTATAGTTCCCTAAATGGTGTCGTAGGAAAAGTACTAGAAAGTTTTTTCAAAGGAACAAATGGAAATGACAAATTGTATTGAACTATAGTTCCCTATCAGTGAATCATAAAAATTATGGATTGTCATTGAATATTTTTCATTTATTAAATAATATTTCGTTTTTTTCCTGTACATTAAATTGTTATCTACAATGAAAAGTAATAGCTCCGTTTACAATGTAACTGATGATTAACACAATTATATAAAACCACAGTCGGATAGTTTTTTTTTACTTTCTTTCATTTTATTAATAAAGAATTAAATATCATTATTGTGCATCATTGTGGGTAATCCCTTTTAATTATCTGAATATTTTTTATGCGCGATGACTCTTGAAATGCCTCAAATGTTCAGCAGAAACCACACAAAAATATTGCAATTAAACACATTGAATAAATAAATACGTTAATTATCTGAAACTTACAGCGAATGTTCATTGGAAAAGCAAAAAGTTTAAAAATGTTCCAACAAACAATACATATTCATTTAAATTTATACAAAAATAAAAACAAAATAAGAAATTGTTTAATTCATATTTAAATAAACCCCAAAAGTACACTTCACTTTTGCTTGCCACTGTTATGATTATTATTTATTAATACAAAAATATTTTAGCACTTATCATCTAATCAATTGTTTGGTTTTATTATTCTCTTTTGTTGTCTAGATAAGATCGTAACCAATAACCACAAGTTTGATTTCCAAAAATTGACGTTTAAATATGAACAAAGATTAAAGCCATTGTAGTCATGTGAACTGACTTTCGTATACCCTCACCCCATGTACCTGGAATGAATAGACAAAAAGTTATTGAATTATTAAAGTAACCTTCCCACTATTTAGTTGGTCCCAAACATTTTCTAATCCATATTCGAAAACAATTTTAGAAAATTGTGCAAAATCCATATCCAGTGTAATAAATTTGAAACGTCGCTAAAGCTCCTGATTTTACACCATTTTGATAGTTTCTTCTTTCAGTGAGGCACAAATTTATGTTCGTTTCTTTCACCTTAAAGTTGTGGATCTTAGGATACACATCCATTTCCAACTGATTTATCTATTTCTATAAATTATCGTAACGGGTGAGGTTTTACACACATAAAAATACTTAATTTGAAATTTATCAAACATTGAACGTGATTTTTTGTTACTTTGCTGTCTGCACCTTTATTATTGTCAATTTTGCGCAAAATTGTCTTCAAGGCTTTTTTGTCTCTCCCTCCGCGGTACCCACAATATATAAGGGAAGCATATTTGCTTATTCTTTCAGGCTGAAATAATGGCAATACATGTATTTATATGTATCCTAAAGATACAGATAGATATGGCACAGATGATGACACAGAGTATAAAGAGCACGAACCAAAGTCGAACAACAAGAACGTGCGTTGTCTGTAAAACAGCTTATACGCCAAGCTATGCACAGTGGTTGATATAGTGTACAATTGCAAATAATATCTGTAAATTTTCAGCGTTGTAATGAAGGCTTTGAACCTGAGTTATCATATACATTAGAGGCTACCTCTATTATACAAATTTGTCATTTAACTTGAACCTCAAAATCGATGTAAACTTTTGAAAATTTCTTAATGTGATACCTCTTGAACTAGAGTGGTCCCAAAGGAGTTGGTCGACATAAGATTCAACGAAACAGTGTAATACCATCCTGAGAACTACGCTGATTATCACTGAACTAGACTGGAAGTATTTTTGTGTGTAGTTAACCTTACACCTTACATCCACCTTACATTTCTTTCGACGACGGCCACCTCGCTTAGTGTTGGCACCACTATCGAGTACTTACCCATGAAAATGCTTCTCAAAATACCGTTCGGAACCGGTGTAAAACTGTAGGTCCCAATCAGTGAGCGTAAAACTAGAAAGCGCACATCTCACTGATTGTGAGAAGCTCTCCTCAATCCCTTCATAGGATGTTATGGGACACTATTATTTTATTATTAAGTTAACGATAAACTAATGCGAATACTTAATAATAATAATCAAAGTTCATGATTACGTATGAGTAATATTTAATCTGAATCGAAAGCGAAATATGTATACGCTCAATACAGTTTAAATTTACAAAATGTTTGCGATGTGTTTGTTGGTTGGTTAGTTTACGCGGTTGCTAAAGATACTGTTAGTATCTTGAGACACGGTTTTGCATACCATATCACTTCGGACAGTCTAATGTACAGTGTCTATATCCAACCTGTTAATCGGAGTATCTCATTAGATCCCCTATATCTATCTCTTGTATTTCAGTGAGGTTGTGCAGGAAGGGAGGACCTATAATCTGTAGGCGTCTATTCATTAGAACCGGACAACTGCAGAGGAGATGTTTCACCGTCTCCTCCCCTTCTGCGTCTTCGCAGGCACGGCAGTAGTCATTGTATGGAAGATTCAGCAGTCTTCCGTGATTACCGATTGGCCAGTGCCCAGTCAGCTCGGCAATTAGCCTTGATATGTTCCCCCTCAGGGAGTTGGTCCGGTGAATGTTATATTCTGGCCATGTGTTTCTGGATATGCGGCACGTTTCCTTCCTATCCCATCTGGTCTTTGCTCATTCAAGGTAATGCAGGAAAATACCTCTTTTGACCCACCCTATAGGCGTTACGACTGATACCATATATGGAGTTCGGTGGAAGAGTTCGTCTGCCTTTTCGTTCCCTGGGAGACCCTTGTGAACTGGTATCCAAGTAAGAACCAAATTGGCCAGCCGACCTAGCTCGACAAGTATTTCCCTACATTCACTGACGAGTTTAGATGCAGTGTTGTTAGATTTAAATGATAGGAGAGCCGCTTGGCTATCTCCAAATTTTCGCATGCTCTCTGTTCTGCGTTGTAGTGTAAGTTCGGCGCAGGCTACCTTAATGGCCAGTACCTCCGCTTGGAAAACGCTGCACTTGCCTGGGAGTTTGAATCATAAATTGAGGATTGCCTCTTCCGGTTCCATATTCCATTTTGGATCCGCCCGTAAATACTTCGGTGTCAAAACCTATCAGTGGTTCCCTTTTATCCCACTCAATTCTTGTGGGAAACCTGACCTCGAATAGGTTATCGAACGACAATGAGGAGGTGCAGTAATCCGTGGTTACATTCAGTTCCATATGCCTTGCTCTTCCAGATTCCAAGAGCATTTAGTCGGGTGGCGCTCCAGGCCGCACTAGCTGTTATGTGAAGGTCAATTGGCATAATATGAAGCATTGCATTCAGGGTTTCAGCTGGACACGTCCTCACTGCCCCTGTTAAGCCGATGCAAGCTGATCTCTGTACTCTATTCAACACTTTCATGGTGGACGTCTTTCCCGCGAAAGGCAACCATACGATTGTTCCGTAGGAGAGTATAGGTCTGATTATACTACATACATAGCATCATTTTCGGTCGGAGACCCCATCGATTCCGAACATTTTCCGACAAGCCTCGTACGCAACGGTTGCTTTCTGTTACGCTTCCAGGAGATGTGTTAGGGCAATTTTACATTTTTCTTGATTTAATTTTTTATTTCTATTCAAATTTTATTTTACTAAAACTGTTCACAATACAGTTTTATTTTATCAAATAGTTGAGATCTATTAAGAGAATTTTGATTGTTTCTTGATTTATTTTTTTTTATTTTTATTGAAATTTTACTTTAATTATTGAATTTTTACTTTCCTTTCCAATTTATTATTTATTGTTTTTCTAGTTTTATAATTTTCTCTCCACAATAAGATTTGTTAAATTAAATACAATTAAAATTTATACGTATGATTAATATTAATAAACAATCATTATGATATTTAATATTTTATTTTAATCAAATTCGCTAGACCTTAGTGAAAATAAAATTGAAAAATCCAAGCGAACGAAGCCAGTCACTCACTTTCGTTGCAAAAAGCGATTCACTATCTTTCGACATGCCGTTCGCATGGTTTTACGTGTGTTTGTGTGGTTGTTGTTCAAAGCAATTACATGAAGTTGACGTTCGCCATTTAATTTCAGAGCGAAAGAGACAAGTACGAGAAACCAGTATCTGCAGGTGCTGCAAAGTGGGCGTTTTTGTGCTGAAATAGAAATATATTTTAAAAACAAATTTATTATAATGACATTATTTTCTGTCCATTGTGTTTCTTTCATTGTAATCGAAAATTGAATTGAATTAATTCGACAGCGAAAATAGTTAGTGGCTCTGAATTTGTAAACACACAACCACACAATACCATTTAAAGCCAGGGATAAGAACGAATGTGAGTGACTGGCTTTCGTTCGCTTAGGTTATCTTTCAAGATCGAGGCTGTTAATTTGGAACTTATTATTTCCCTTTGAAATAAATGTGTGAATAAACGATCTAGGACTCCACGAAAGAGTAGGCATGGCCTGAGAAGACCTACCAAAATTACCTATAAACTAACGTATAATTAATAATAATAGAAGTTCATGCTGGCGTATGTGTAATACTTTATATGAATGGAACGCAAAATGCATATATGCCTAACCAGACCAACAGGTTTTGATCGAAATCGGAATTATAACAAAAAAGGAGGAATTTGGTATTTTTAACAAATGAGTTAACATTTAAGTAAATAAAACATAAAATTTAAAAGTAATGTGACTATTATTTAAAACTAGAACATATATTTTTTCGATTTCTTCCCTTATCTTTTGATAAACAAAACTATTTTTTTATATTTTTTTTTGGATTATTAAAAAGCCAGACTAAAAAATTAACTGATTGCAATTATAATCATTTTGCTCTTAACCGAAATTTGAAATCGACGCGTCCAGTGTAATTTGAAATTATTTTGTTGTGAGATCTGTTCTGTTTTACCCATAACACGCATCAGATTCAGCTACTTTTGTGACCCACCCAATGGTAAACAATTTAGACATATAAGATTAATGTGAAGCAAAATCGACAAAAATCTTTATTAAATTATTTTAGTTAGTGACACCTTTGAACAGATATCAGTAGAGAACAAATAAGCCTCTGATGACGAAATTCACAAACTTTGAAACGATCATCTGGCAACGTGAAATGAAATCTTATTTGTGACAGTTTTATACAGTTTAATTTTGTAAAATGTTTGGGTTCACATTTCGCCGGGTATATAAACACTGTTGAAAGAATTTTATATTTTTCTTGATTTTACTTTTTATCAGTATTCAAATTTTCTTTTATTACTTAAATTTTTATTTATAAAAACGGAACAAATTTGCATGACCCCCTTCTGTAAAGACAAGGACGGAAATCTCATTGCAAACATGCAGAGCATGTTGGGAATATGGAGAGATCACTTCTTCGCGCTACCGATATCTGAGATACCAATTACGAGGAGACAATCGGTAACAATTTGGACGACGACGTCGATTGCCCCTCCTAACCAAGACAAGGTAAGAACAACAGAGGCGCAGCATTACCGTCGGAGCTGTTTAAGGCTAGCTGCGATGATCTGATATGGTGCATGTATCAGCTCATGAGCAAAATGTATTTAGATGAATGCATGCCCGGCAATTGAAGTCTCAGTGTACTGTGTCCCATGTTTAAAAAATGTGACCCGAGTCCCTGTGCCAACTACCGTGGAATAAGCCTTTTATCTATAGCATATAAAGTTCTATCAAGTATAATGTGCGAAAGACTAAAACCAAAAAAACCGATTGAGCCATACCAGAGTGGCTTTAGGACTGGAAAATCGACAACTGACCAGATTTTCACGCTACGCCAAAACCTGGAGGAGACCCACGAAAAACAAATCGACACCTATCATCTATTTGTCGATTTTAGGGCTGCCGTCGGTAGCCCGATACAGCAGAAACTCTACGAGGCAATGACTGAGATTGGTATTCCTGCAAAACTCATACGTCTTTGCAGGATGACTTTGTCGAACACCAAATCCGCAGTGAAAGTTGGTAAGGATTCTAACGAACCTTCCGAAACTAATTGTGCGATCTCTTTAACATCTTAATGTAGATCATCATGAGAAATGCTGCAGTCCAATCCATCAGCAGCAAAAGTGACATGCTGCTCGCGTATGCTGATGATATAGATATCATTGGGCGCACAATGAGAGAAGTTACTGCGGTTTTTCAAGAATTGAGAAGGAGTCAGTAAAAGTGGGACTGACACTAAATGAGGACAAGACAAAATTAATGGTTTCAACGAGCAGAGCCTCCTCGCTATGACACCAAAGCGTGAACGTTGATAACCGTTATAATTTCCAAGTGATGGAAGAAATTATATACCTCGGATCTGCCGTAAATAAAAACAACAACGTCAGCCTTGAGATCACGCGGAGAATTGTGCTTGCGAATAGATGTTTTTTGGGCTAAGCAAGCACCTCAGAGACTCTCATACAACCTGTCTTGCTTTATGGTGCAGAATCATGGGTCTTATCGCAAGCTGGGGAAACATCTCTAGGAGTCTTCGAGAGCAAAATACTCCGAAGAATGTATTGCCCTAAAGTGCACAACGGCGATTATCGGCGTCGCATGAACCAAGTGCTGTATGAACTATATCCCGACATTAGCATAGTTAAGCGGATCAAAATAACGCGATTGCGCTGGCTAGGCCATGTCAGTGGAATGGATGAAGACGAACCAGCACAAAGGGTTTTCGAAACCGACCTCGAAGGAAAACGAAAAATAGGAAGACCAAGACTACGCTGGAGCAGCGAGAGAGTTGTTCGAGACCGGCTAAGTAAGTACGTAAACTTTTATAAATTTCTGTTTAAGTTTTAAATTTTATTTCAAGTTTTGTTTAATAATTAAGATTTGTAAGTTTAAAAGTTTCTAGGCGTATGATTAATAATCAATCCAATAATATTATCAAATCATGATATTCAATAATTAATTGGAATAAAGTTCGCTATTCGTATATTATAAAAAAAAACCTAAAGTTTGTAAAAATCTTTATTTAAGTTGCAAATTTCTAAATTGCATTTCGAACTTTCTCTGGTCTGAGAATTCTATAACACAAACACCAATTTTCAATGCACCACTATGCTGAACGTTTGATGTCCATTTTAAATGAAAAATTCATCAGCGTATAATTAATAATAATAATAAAAGTTCCCGATTACGTATGAGCAATATTTAATCCGAATCGAAAGCGTAATACGCATACGCTCACAGTAGTTTATTTATATACAAATTGTTATGTGTTTAAAATCTATTGGAAGATTTTACATTTACTTTTTATTTGATTTAATCAGGTAATACTGTTTTATTTTTATTAGTTCTTTAATTTTAGACATTGTTACTCATACTTACAAATTTGTTAAGATAAAACCTTCTAAGGGCATGATTAATAATAAAAATTAATTTTGTGACATTTTATATTTAATAGAATTGGTAAACAAAAACAGAACAGAAAGATATTTTAAATTCAATAAATTGGTCGATCTAAAATTCCACGATATAGTGTGCCTGTATTGAGTGATCCCTGAGCCCTATACCAATTCTGCACTGCACTAGGCTGAGTGTTTTGTTGTCCATTTTAAATGTCCATTTAAACTAATAAGCGTATGACTAATAATTATGAAAATAATAAAAGGTCGCGATTACTTGTGAGCAATATTTAATCTGAATCGTTACATTTCTCTAAATTGTACATGAACATTTTAATTTCTCAATTTCATTTAGGTTTTTTAATTTAAACGAAGTTTTTCAATATGGGTTCGAAAATTTTCAAATAGAAATAAAATTTCTAAAATTCACTGTATGTTCTTTTAATGCATCATTCTTATTTAGTTTTATTGAAAATACTATATTTAAAATATTCTCAAATAAAAGTGGAATTTTTTCAATTCGTTTAGTTTATTTGTACTTTTAAATGAAATTTCTTAGTATATTTTGAAATTATTTCAACTAGATAAAAACATTCCAAGTGCCACCAGATTTGCCTAGCAAACTATTAATTTTATTTTGAACTCTCTTCAATCTTTATTTGGTTTGGAACATATCCAATTTCATTCGAAATTTTATAAGTCTCAAATGCTAAAGCATTTTAATTTTTTTTTTAAATTTTTAACAAAATTTTCAATATAATTCGAAAATTTACGCACTGGAAATGAAGATTCTTAACCTCTATCGATATAGTTTTTAATTTAAGCGATTCATTACATTTTGAATTTCCTCAATTCAAAATGGCAAACCTCAAAACATTTGTTTTGAAATTTAGCCGATTGGAAAATACCGAAAATTTCATTCAAAATTTGGTTGTTTCTTCATTTTGCTTAAGAAGTTCTCAATTTTATCTACGATTTTTTTAATATTTCTTCAGTTTGATTAAGATGTTCTCAATTTTATGTAATATTTTTTTAATTTTAAAAAGAATTTCTTCATTATATTTGATATTCTTCGATTTTGAAATATACATTTTTAACTTCGCCTCTTTGAAATGAAGATGCCAAAAGTATTCTTAATGTCACACATTATTTTTGTTCTCGCCCACTGTACCAGCATCAGATGTGTCTTGAATTGAGTTTATGATGCATTTGCTTGATACCCTAGAAAAAACAGGAACTCATCATAAATGTATGCGATTCTGTTCGGGTGTCTGTCTATACTCATTGTTATTTGTTGAACAGCATAAGTTCAACCAAAATTCAATACTACATGTCTTCGTTCACGAAGACACAGTGTTACGAACCATGCACAAACATTTCTCAAAATTAATATGAAAATTTAGAGTTAACAAAATCTCGAAAAATATAATGAAAATCTTTGAACCCCCTTTTCAAAAGAGTGTTTTAGTTCCAGAAGTGTATTTTCCTCAGAAACATGTTACTTTTTCTCCAGAGAGTAAAACATTTATCTACAACGAGTCTATCATAAATCATGTTTATTTTCGAAATTTCACATCGCTTTCACAAAACGCTAAACAATACAAAATATTATAATAACAATATAAATAAAAATATAACAATACTAAATATTATACCTATGTTCAAGTATACCGCGACTTCAAAATCGTGATAAATCTGAATGCCGCTTAACAGTGTTCCAAGGAATAACCACCTGAGCGTATGATTTATAATAATAAAAGTTAATCCTTGCGTATACGTAATATTGGTTTGGATCCCAATACGTATACGTAATATGGTAACGCACTTTGATAAGAAAAACAAGTTTTTCTCATAAGTGTACGATATCAAATTTAATCTAAAGATTAAATCGATGCATTACAATTAAATCGGTGCATTAAAATCATAACATTTGCTATTAGAAATTTAGATAGAGTGGCGCTATCCAATTTTATCTCCATGAACATTTCCAGAATTATCCACAACGATTATGTCGTGTATAAGATCTTTCCAATGAATTCAATGGACTATATTGAACGTATAGAAATTAAACTAAAGCCTTATCGGCGTATGATTAATACCAAATCTAAGCACATACCGCGTATGAGTAATATATAATTCGAATTTAATGTACTACGGCTTTAAACCCTAGAAACTATGTAATAATGTCCAGCTACTAAGGAGTTTTCAATTCGTGAGAATCTATGGTACATTATTAAGCATCCGCAACAAAAAATTAAGGTCGCACAAAAAATCGTGCTGAGTATAGAAACACAGAAACATGAGTACAGCAACATGCCTGGTGCTAATAAAAAGTGTCCCAAATTTAACGCAAGAACTAAATTTCGCGACATTTGAGATAGTTTTCTTGTTGAAAAAGTGGAGTACTACATGAAAGAACAACTCATTTTCATTGTTGAGCATAATTCTAAAATTAATTAAGGTTTGACGGCTACAGTTCGCAATTTTCATATTCAACGTTGAAGCTCATTTTCATCTCGATGGCTTGGTTAATAGTCACAACTGTCTCATTTGGCGTTCAGAAAATCCTCACGTACTGCTAAGAAACAAATGCAACCTCAACGTGTCAATGGTGCAGATTTTGATACGAAGGCATCATCGAACTATTCTGCGGCCAGCCAGACAATAACAGTTAATGGTTCCCATTACTGAAACTTGACAATCCTATTAATTGTGCCTAACTTGAAAGATATGGCTGTGCATGACATGTGATTTCAATAAGACGGTAACACATATCAACCCACCTGAGAAACAAAGTCAATTACTGTATGAGCAATTTCCTGTTTGTAGAACTGGCAATTAGATTGTGTCACCCACATCACAGGATTTGGCTTTTTTCATTTGTTTTTTGTTTTTGAAGTCCAAGGTATTTCCCAAAAATCATGATAATTTGATCGCTGTTTCAGCGAAATCCATTTGGCTGAATGCAAAACGGTACCAAAAAAACGGTGACAACAAAAGGTACATATGTTGTCAGCAAAAACGTGAAGGTCATTAAGTTGCTATTCCACTCGCTAAATTTTCACTTGTTCTCAAATGGACCGGTGAAGTTAATCTCAACTCCGCAGCACTAAAGAGAACCAATGTTTGTAATAAATTCCTACTTGCTACCACGTGGACCAGTGAAGTCTATCTTAATATCCGCATCATTAAGAGAACCAATGTTTCTAATGACGAACCCTTTACTTAATATTTGGTACTATTTCATATAAATAGATACTAAGCGCATGACTAATACTAATTGAAGTTCGCTGTTGCGTATACGTTCTATTTAATGCAAATTTAATCAAAACACAAATACGTCTTTTAATACTTTTATTCAATTTCTCAATACTTTTCTCCAATACTGTCTACAGTTCCGGTGAGCCATTTACTTAATGCTTAACACTCTTTTATATAAAAACCTACCAGACGCATGATTAATAGTAATCAAAGTTCCAAAGCTCGGTGTTGCGTATGAGTTATATTTTATTAAAATCTAATCAAAATACGAATTCGTTTCTAAATACCTTTTTCTCAAAATCTCAATAATTTATCCCAATACTGTATACAGTATAATGGGAATGGATCATACGACAGGATGACACAGTTTATGCGAATTCACTTGGCTACAAGTTGTTCCTAATTTTCACAGAAGCAAACCGAAACAAATTTTTGTAAAGTAGAGCCCTCATTTAATGGTTAACTCTGTTTCAAATGAAACGTTACTAAGCGCATGACTAAAACTAATAAAATCTCTTTATTGCTTAATTTTGTCAAAATGGATTAAATATATTAACTTAATTTTAAATAAACCTTTAATCAGCATATGATATTACTAAACTACGTACTACAATACACATACACAAATCGCCATCAGTTTTTCCCTTTATCTGAGACTCTCCAATTGGTATAAATTTCTTCAGACAATTTCGTCCTAATTTTCGCATCACTACGCACAAACAATGTTTGTAAAGGTGAACCCTTCATGTAATTTAACAATGTTTTGAAGAAACACCTACTTGACGCATGACTAATATTAATCGAAGTTCATTATTACGTATACGGTATATTAATTAAAACAAAATACTTATACGTGTTCAAATATTGAAGTTTGAAGGCTATTAGAATAAGAAAAGTATTTTATTTTCAAATATTTGTCCAAATAAACATGATGTTTCTAAAAAAATTTTAATAGTTTACATATTGCTAAAAATGTATAAGTATACAATTTTCCTAATTTTGTTCATTCCAAAAACTATACAATTTCAAAGCACTGTGCAACATCTGATCAATCCCAGTAATGTTAACATTGCAAAAACATTTTTGTTTGGGGTGTTTGAAGAATCAAAATCATTTTCCAATTTTTCGCCATCTATTGTGCTTTACTGCTGCTCTAAACTACATAAAAATAACACAATTTCAATGTTGCCAAACGAGACAAGAAGAAATATACGAAATGAGTTTTTAAATGAAGACCGATGAGGAGGAAGATACCAGCCAACAAATATTTAAACCGAAATCGAGGTCAACTGTACAATTTTAATAGACAGTTTCCAATAAATTTTCCACAACCACTCGCGAGAAGGAATGAAAAAAAATCAAGAAATGTAATCAAAATGAAATGACGAAATAATTGTAGTGTTGAAAGCAGGGCTTGGTGGTTTGGAGGCAGTGAAAGATTTGAACATATTGAAGGAATTAGGTTGTTCAAGCACCAGGCATGGAGAAGGTATTAAGGAAACATATGGAGGAAATTAAAAATTTAAGGGATACCAGTACGTAAGTTTCAGTCGGGCGATGGCAAAGTAGTTGCATGTATACTGCGATAGTGCGTCCGATAATTACACAAGTATGTCGGGTTTGGTGGAAGGGTCTTAACAGGAGTAGAGCATGTACATGTGGATAACAGGGGCTAGAAAGAGAGGCCTTGGAAGTGTTATTGGGGTTTCCGCCCTGGACATATACGACAAGGCTACTGCGACGCGTGGGGCTATCAGATTAGGGGAATCTGCAGATTGGCATCAGTCTGCGTATGCTTATACGTATATTCTCCAATTTTTGGGTGGGGTGACTCTTGTCGCCTGCCGTGTTTTCTAATTTCTTGACTAAACGTGTGGATCGTTGAAAAGTGGACGTCTCTATTCCGGAAAGATCGGAACGAAAGGACGGCGGTATCCCCTTTGGGGCCTCCATTTGTAACGGATCGAACTTGGAACAGGGACAGAGAGTGGTATATACACGGAGAAACTGCAGCTAAATCTCTCCATTAGGCTACGTAGCGAATGCAGTGTCTTTCAGGCTGAGAAGGTCGCGGAGGCCATCATGAGATGTTGAATCGATACTAGCAGACCGATAACCTTCTGTGTGGATATCCTGGCTGCAATAAAGGCGATCAATTCTACCTGGTGTAGACCGAAATTGGAGAGAAATTGCAAGGAGAAGTTGGACAGGCTTAACCATCTCTATATCAGCTTCTGCTGCGTTACAGGACACTGTGATATTCCTGGGAATGAATCAGTGAACTTACTGGCAAGAGGAGGCTGAAGTTTTCCTGATAACGACTCTCTACTGGATATTCATCCGCTTATATAGTACCTTTTTTCTTAGTGGAGGAGTGGATGTGGAAAACAGCTATTAGACGTTGGGTCTCCAGACCCGACTGGATAACTGCTAGTTCACTGTGGCCCGAACATAGCAGATCTCGAACAGGATACATGGTTGGCCTGCGCATGGGAGATTTGATACTGGCCTGTGGAGTTCTTACCTGCCACTGTAATAGCAGACACCTGACGGACAAATGGAAGTTCTCAATTCTCCTGTCCAGGGGAGATATTTGAGACTGGCCTGTGGAGTTCTTACCAGCCACTGTAATAGCAGACACCTGACGGGCAAATGTATAGTTCTGGGATAGCACTGTCGCTTGTGTGAGGACGAGGAGGAGTCCGAGACGAAGGAACATCTTCTTCGTAGGTGTCCCGCTTTGGCCCGTAGGGGCAAGACTTTATAGGGGACCTGGAGTCTCTCCCATCAACAAGAGTGAGCACACTTCTGGGTCGCATGAGTTGCCTCCCATGATTGACCGGGTCAAGATGAATGGCCGGGTTTCACTGCTGTGAGGGCTTCTTTCCTCAATCATCTCTTCTTCATCTTGTACTTACACTCTTTTCTTCCAATTCCACTTATATATTCTTCTTTTGTTTCTTTTACACTCCCCGTTTTTCATCGGGAAATCACAATGGATCAACAGATCGCCGAGTCCAAACCTAACCAAACCATCCCAGACCAAACCTAACCAAAAACCTTGAAGTGATCGCAATATACTCATTTGCGGTTTGTAAAACATACGCAGACCGAATTTCCTACAGTGTTCTCCCGGGACTACGTAGATCGCATACCTGGCCTAAGCTACTGTATGTTAAGAAATGGTTCAAGAGGTCAATACGCTCCACTTGGTCTCACATTATTGGGTGAATGCAGTCCTAACTTTCACAGCTCTAAACAATGCCAATGTTTCTAATAAAGAACGTTTTACACATGGTTTAACACTAGGCGTATGACTAATAATAATCGAAGTTCGTTGTTGTGTATAAGTTATATTTAATTAAAACTGAATCAAAATACTTATACGTCTGTAAATACTATTTAAACATTTATTTGATCTAGGGACAAAGTATACTACACTATTCTCTTTCTCAACCTAACCTAACCTTTTTTTGCTGTCAAAGGCTATCAAAGGCTACATGAAATACAGCCTTGTTTTTGTAAGAAAAACGCCTCAAAAAAAGTTATAAAAACTGCTGTTGGAGACTTTTTACGATGCACTATGACCTGTAGCTTGGGGGTGAACCCCCAATAAACCGAATTGGATGTCTTCACTCGTAGATAAAAGATTAAACACTTTAGGCTACCGAATCTACATGGTCATGGAACATTGAGGAAAGGCTGAAGAGAGGTGTCATCGCCGTATAAACGTGCGGGAGCTTTATAAGGACAAAGTATACTACACTATTCTCTTTCTCAACCTAACCTAACCTTTTTTGTTGTCAAATGCTGTCAAAGGCTACATGAAATACAGCCTTGTTTTTGTAATAAAAAACGCCTCAAACAAAGTTCTCGTCGCTTCAAATTAATTTCCTAAATTTATATCATTACCCAACAGATTACAACAACAATTGTCATAATTACTAATGCACTTTGTGTAAGACATACGCACGGATTTCGTGCATCACACAACAGGCCTAGCTACTGCCTAAGGTCTATGTTCAGAAATGGATCTAGAGGTCAAAAACCCCAACTTGGTCTCAAATTGTTGGGCGAAGGCATTCCTAATTTGTACAGCGCTAAACAATACCAATGTTAATAAAGGTGAATCTTTTACTTAAAGTTTAACACTGTTTTAAATAAACGCCTACTGGGTGTATGACTAATATTAATCGAAGTCCAATATTGCGTATAAGTTAAATTTAATTAAAACTGAATCAAAATACTGATACGTCTGTAAATACTATTTAAAAATTCATTAGCTGTATGGACAATAAAATATATTATATATTATTATCTTTCTCAACCTAATGTAAACTTGCTTCTGACATCGTTGGTTTTTTTCGCTTTACCCTGAGAATATATATAGCTGTCGAAGGCTATCAAAGACAGCTTTAGATCTACATCCAAATCAATTATTTCTGATTGCTGTTTCATATTTTCCGAAAAATCTTTCCACAGCATGTGAGTTCCATGAAGGCTATACTTTTTTCCCCAAAAGAAACCACCATTTGTTGGTACATGAAATATAGCTTTGTTTTTGTGAGACTAAACGCCTCCAAAAAAAGCCCTCGTCACTTCGAGTTAATTTCATAAATTTTATATCATTTTCCAACAGTTTACAACAGCAACTGTCATAATTTTCCAACAAACTCAAGTTCATCGGCAACATGCTGATGATAACACGATTTTCCATTACGAAGGATGCCAATGAATTTATCATCATTTAAATAAATATTTTCTTTATGGCTCATAAAACCACAAAATAAAAATAAACAAACAGCCAACAAAAAATAAAAAGATAATATTCTAGCAATATCAGCCAAGATGGTCTGGCCTATGAAAACAGCAGAGGGGTACGAAGCGAAAAGTAAGACAAATTTACGATGCCAGCAACTAAACCATTAAAATGTCATATAAATAGTATTTACTTCGGTTACACAATAATATAATAAATAAAACAAAATAATATAGTAGCTACTTACACATACATAGAGACACACTTGGAGTTAGCAAATATCTTTATGTCACAAGGACTCGTTTGAAACTCACCTGAAACGAAAATAAGTTAGAAGAGAGAAAAGACAATTAGTCACAAGGAATTTGAGCAAAACATACCGGGTGTAATTAAGAAAAGTTATAGGATAAAAGTAGAACAATATCAAATAGCACTAGTTGTGTAAATTTCAAATATTATTTCAATATAAATTTCAATACAAAGACTATAAAGATCACAACATTTGGAAGTAGTTTGCAGCAAAGATATTTCTTTGCTACGTATACCTAATGTTGACTGCAACTGTCAAAACGTTTCCCGCATATAAAAATGTTTACCGTAAAAGTTATTTGTATTGATATAAACGAACTTTAAATTACCCAAAAAAAATTTCGAATTTACTTTTACGCTAAACATAGCATACATTTGTACACTCAAAAGTGATTTCCGTCTTGAATAGTTTTCCGCTAGGCGGAACTGCAATCATGGTACCTAAATTCAACTTTAGATGGCCAGACAGCAAATGCAAAAAGACCTGGATAATCATGAAAGGATTTCTTTGGAGTTGGACCCAATTTATGGCGTGAATACGTAGCTATAGGTAAGGTTAGCTGTTGCTGGCAGTCGATGAATGACTCGATTATACTTTGGAGTCCATTGTGATACCAGGGGCTACTGATATTAAGCGCTTACCCCACCGGAGAACCATTAAGTTTGCTCCAAGAATCTCAGTATCCTGTCTACGGCTAACTGAGATAAATTTTTCATGTTCCAAAATATGTTCTATCCTATAGTAGACATTCTCCTTCCGGCTAGTGGTCAACACGTGCAGATAATATGTCCTCATCGTTGTAGCTTCTACAAAAGGCATATGCCTTTCCATTTAGTCTCGCCCCTTACCAACCAATTAGCAAGTGTACCATGAAAAAAATAAAACAAGCATTCATACCTCTAGCCTGGTTGGGTACTTCTTGTACTACACGCTGAAAAAAACAGCCCCAGCAACATAGTGCAGGATACATGTTCATGTTTGCAAACATTGCTTTCGTGAATTGAAGATCTCTTGCGTTTTTTTCTTTCTTTGTTGTCTGTCTCGTTTTTGTTGTTAGCGGCTTTTAACAAACAAAGCTACATTTGGGTCTCAAAAACATATATTATAGCCTATTAATCATTTTGTCTCCTACATGTAATATTGAATAGCAAACACAATGAGTTTGGACACAAGTATATTATATTTGCGACTAGCAACAAACACGTTATATTTGCATCCAAATAACAAAAAAATACAAATTTGTATGGGAGTGTATGCATAATACTATTTAAAAAATCTCAGGCCGAATTTAAAAATAATTTTAATATGCGAATCAGTTTATCTGGTGGAACTCGACAAGGAGAATACATATTTTGTATTATTCAGTTAAAAAAAGATAAATTTTGAGTTATAACGATACTTGTCGCAAATGAGCGATATATATTGAAATCAATGAATAATTCGTTTCGAAACGTTATTATGTTTGGCAGGAAATACGTATATGTTTCCACGTACGTATATGTAGGTTTGAGGGAAAGTCGCGAATGCTTCCACCTAAGTATATGGATGTTTGGGATAAAGAAATCATATGCTTCCAAGTAAAATTATACATGTTTGCCAGTAAACATGCAACTATTTCCATTTAAATACAAGTGAGTTTGGGGCTTGCAAACATATGAATGTTTGAAGTATGTTCCAAACATAGAAATGGTTCCTGCAGAATATGTTTGGGAAAATATTTTACAGGGGACATTTTTTTCAGCATGCAGTGTGGTTTATAGACATTTCCATCGATTCCGAACGGGTTTTGAGAAGTTTATCTATGGTTAAGTAATCCATACAGTAGCTACCACTGTGCCACCCGACCGTCGCCAATGTAGATATAAAGTGGTAGTGTGTGCGGAAATGGAATCCGCGTTCTCATGCCCAAAACTTATTCATGCTAACTATTAGAGTAACGATAGTCACAAGAAACGATCGCCAACCTTAGCTTAGTTTTCTAAAAGTTCGTTTGTGTGGAACGAAACTGTATTTTGCGTGCAAGCAAGTTCATGATTTTGCTTAATCTCAACTCAATCCAAAGTTCTACACTATTGGATTTAGCTATCGCTAAATAATCGAGGTTCTTTCTGAATTACGATAATGGCAATAGTCTCAGTTGTTACAATCACAGTTCTGTAATTAGTAATATTTGATAACAACGTTCAACTGATAACAACGTTCAACTGATAACAATGTTCAACTGATTACAACGTCCAGCAGATAACACCGTTAAACTGATAACAACGTTCATGCTTTACTCTACGATGCAATGTTTAAAATCCAACCGAAATGTATCGCCAGTTATATATTCGTAGCCGCAACAAAACTCCACAATGCGCCTTCAAACCGCTTTCACAATTATCTCGTACTTTTCAGAGCCTTCTTGTAGAGTCGATCATACTTTAAATAACCGTATCTACTTTATATTCTTCCTATAGTTTCTTCAATCATTCGTATATGGACATTAAAGTCTTCTAAAGAAAGTTGCATTTCCCTGGTGTATTCAAGTTATATTCGTTACAGCCACAAAAGTATTATTACTTATTTTCCAAAATTATCTTGTAGTTTCCAGAACCTTCTTGTTCCCCAACTTACTTCAATCATTTGTATTTGAACATTGAAGTCTGCTAATGAAAGCTCCTTTTCCGAGGTGATTACTCGTTATATTCGTTACAGCCAAAAAGTATGCAAAAGTATGCAAAGGTATTACTACTTATTTTCCTTCATTATCTCGTACTTTCCAGAATGTTCTTGTAGAGAGCCACAACGCCATATAGATTCTTCCTCAACTTTCTTCAATCATTTGTGTTGGAACATTGAAGTTGGCTAATGAAAGTTCCGTTTCCGTGGTGAATACTCGTTATATTCGTTACAGCCAAAAAGTATGCAAAAGAATTACTACTTATTTTCCATATTTTCCTCGTAATTTCTACAACCTTCTTGTAGAGAGTTTCACAACCCCATCTAGATTTCTCCCCAACTTTCTTCAATCATTCACATTGGAACATTGAGGTCTGCTAACGAAAGTTCCTGCTCCTTAGTGAATACTCGTTATATTCATTCGTTACAGTCAAAAAGTATGCAAAGGTATTACGACTTTTTTCCTTAATTATCTCGTACTTGCCAGAACCTTCTTGTAGAGAGAGACACAACCCCATCTAGATTCCTCGCCAACTTTCTTCACTCATTCGTATTTGAACATTGAAGTCTGCTAACGAAAGTTCCTTTTCCATAGTGAATACTCTAGATATATTCGTTACAGCCAAAAAAGTATTACTGCTTATTTTCAAAAATTATCTCGTACTTTCCAGAACCTTCTTGTAGAGAGAATCACAACAACATCTAGATTCTTCCTCAAGTATCTTCAATCAGTCATATTTGAACATTGAAGTCTGCTAACGAAAGTTCCTTTTCCGTGTTCGTTACAGCCAAAAAGTATGCAAAACTATTACTACTTATTTTAAGTACATCAGTATTAGCATAACATTTCACGAAATCATTAGGATGAATGTTGTTGACATTAAAATGTTAATTTAATTTTGTAGAATGCATTTTTCGTAACAATACAAAGCATTTCTATGACAACTTTATCAGCATCGCATTTTAGAATAAACAAATGATATTTAAGATAAAATTTTGTGTAAAAGTTTTATCGAATTTTTTTAAGATTTAATTTATATGATTTATGATTCTTTTTAAAATCAACTAAAAGAATGTTACTTTTTAATTTCAACTCTCAATATTATTTCTATTTTTGTAATTGCTTTACTTAAAACAACAACAAAAACGTAGTTAAAACTAATATTTATGCAAGTTAAACACAAAGGTATATCTGAAAACTTTTACTATTTATTTGTTTTGATTCCAATTTGAATTTATGGCAATTTTTTGCTCTCCAAATAAATATCAATACTCTTTCGTGTTTATACAAAATTGTATTGCAAATAAAAAAAAATTAAATCATTGAAAAAATAACAAAATAATGTGAAAAATATTTCGCTTGTGCTGCAGTTTAATGAACAAAAAAATCAATTACGATTCTTGGTATCTGATGTCACGGTAAATGACACTGCAGGCCGAAATGTTTGCAAAATTTCAAATACTACAACAACAAATATTGTATAAATACGAAAAAATATTGAATATGTTAATTTATTTAAGTAGTTCGAGAGGGAAAATGGAAACACAGTGGGGAATAATAAATATGGATATTTTATATAACATTTAGTTAGTTGGCAATACCAGCAAAAACAGAAAGACAACCGAAAATCAGCATATGCGCAACCGTCGACAAAATTATTGTCACAATGTAGATAAATGGTTCGAGTTGCTAAAAAAAAACAGCGGTTTGCTACAAAAATAGAAGGTAGTATGGTAGTATTTGAAATTCAAATAGCTTAAGTAGGTCACAGTCGAAACAAGCTGGAAATGCGCACGCAACCACGCCTACCTTCCATATGACACGATTCTAAGAATCGGAAAATTTTTCAAATCTGACTAATCTGAACTCCACAATTGTAAAAAATATTAAAAGAGTTATGCCTAATCGAGCTCCCCTATAAGAAGTTATATTTTTCTCAATAAAATGCTTATTTTAATCCTGGATTGTTTTTATCTCTATCGGATTTATCCAATATTTGAATGTAATGTCAGCTAAGCCCCCCCAAAAAAAACAGGCGTCAAATCCTTCTTTTTCACTATTACTATTACAATTTACTATTTTTTACTTTAACTATTACTATTACTCGAAAACAAAGAATAACTTCAGAAAATTATAACATTTGGTAGTTATTATTGCATACTTCTAGGAGTAGTAGTAGAAGTACATGAAACTCAAATAATGCGGCATATTTTTTTATGTGTAGCTCACAAGCCATAATCCCAAAATTATGCTGTAAAAATTTCAATATTTTTTAATTAAAAGGCGGATCAATAAGTCCGTGACTTTTCGAACTTCCTTCATAGTTATATGAAATACAACACTGCTCCCATCAAGTACTACCTGCTAGTAGACTACTGTCAAATTTTGAGCAAGTTCCGTCATTCACTTTGCGTGTAACAGCTGTTCAAAACATACAACCTCGTGAATTTTTTTTTTAAAAATGAAAAAGTGAATTTCGAGTGCACATTAAACATTATTTTTTGGGAAAAAAAAACCGTCAATCAAACCAAGGAAAAGCTTGATAAATACTATGGGGACTCTGCACCATTGATTTCAATGTTAAAAAAGTGGTTTACTGACTTTCGTTGTGGTCGCACAAGTACAAATGTCGCTGAACGTTTTGTGCGGCCAATTGAGGTCAATACCCCCGAAAATGTCGAAAAAATCCACGATATGGTGTTGGCCGATCAAAGAGTAAAAGTACGTGAGATTTTTGATGCCATAGGCATTTCATATGTCAGTGTGGTTTCGATTTTAAATGATCAGTTGGGTTTATGAAAGCTGTCTGCAAGATGGGTGCGGCGTTTGCTCTCAATTGACCATACACGTAATCGTGTGATAACTTCAAAGGATTGTTTGGAGTTGTTTAACCGCAATGCGAACGAGTTTTTGGGCGTTTTGTAACAGCGGATGAAACATGGAACCATTACAACACTCTGGAGACCAAGCAGCAGTCTAAACAATGGGTTTCTCCGGCTGAACCGGCTCCAAAGAAGGCCAAGGTAAGTTTGGCGGTCAACAAGGTGATGGCAACAGTTTCTTGGGATGCACGCGGGATAATCCACATCGATTACCTTCGAAAGGGAAAAGGCAATAAACGGCGAATATTTTGCCAACTTATTGGAACGATTTAACGAGAATTTAAAAAAAACGACCCCATATGGCCAAGAAAAAATCCATTTTCAACAAGATAATGCACACGTGTGTAGTCTCAATGGCAAAATTTCATGAATTGGGCTACCAATTGGTACCTCATCCGCCATATTCTCTGGATTTAGCTCCCAGTGACTATTTCGTTTTTCCAAACCTAAAGAAATGGCTCGGTGGAAAGAGATTTATCTCCAACGATGAAATTATTGATCAATCAAATGTCTATTTTATGGGCATCGAAAAATCCTATTTTTTGGAAGGGATACAAAAATTGGAGAAACGTTGGACTAAGTGTATTGAGCTAGAAGGAGATTATGTTGAAAAATATTTTTTTTACAAAAAAAAAACTTTGTTTCATTCAAAAGGTCACGGACTTATTGATCCGCCGTATTTCTCTCAATATTTGGCTGAAAATAAAAAACATCTAAAACCAAAAGCCAATATTTTTCTCTAATTTTTAGTTTGCTAAAATTTTTAGTAATATTTAAATTGTCGTTACTAAAAGAAGATTCTTTTTATATTACGGTAATTATAACAGCTTTTATAACAGCAATTCAGTCTTGCGTGAACTTTGTGCAGAGTTCGTAGTACTACCCCATGTGAAACCCATACACGTGGCTGTGGGGAATGGGTAATCGTTCATTAAAAAAAAAAAAATGGTTTCCCATTACATCCCATGAAGGGACTGGGGAGAACTTCTCACAATCACTGAGCTGTGCGCTTTCCAGTTTTCACTCACTGATGGGGACCTACAGTTTTACACCGATTCCGAACGGTAATTTGAGAAGATTTTTCATGGCTAGATACTCGATAGTGTCGCCGTCACTATGCGAGGTGACCGCCGCCGAAAGAATTTTTTTTTGAAGGTGGTCAGAGCCGGGTTCGAACCCAGGATCTCATGTACAAGAGCCGCGCACACTAACCATTGCACCACCGACGGCCACGTAATCGTTCATTACCCATGGGGAAAATAATGCGTAGCTACCCACGACAATGGGGAATTACCCATCACGTTCAACGAAATGGGAAAAATAATGGGTAGTTACCCACGACGATGGGGAATTACCCATCACCCTCAGGGTAATGGGGAAAATAATGGGAAGTTACCCACGACGATGGGAAATTACACATCACGAAAATCCATTACACATCGGAAATGGGTAAGCGCCCTTTACCCATTACCCACGACGATGGATAATGGGTTACCCAGGGCAACACATCCCCATTATTGATTGAAAATATGAAAAAATTAGAAAAAAAGTCTATAAAGTCTATAAGAAACAGAGCGTCGACATCACGAAAACCCATTACACATCGGAAATGGGTAAGCGCCCTTTTACCCACGACGATGGATAATGGGTTACCCAGGGCAACCCATCCCCATTATTGATTGAAAATATGAAAAAATTAGAAAAAAAAGTCTATAAAGTCTATAAGAAACAGAGCGCCGACTCGAAAACAAAAGCAATTTTTGACAGTTTCTAAGGGTCTTTCATAAAGTGGTCCAATTCGTATGGAAGAATTTTTTTTAAAAAAATCACAAAAATAAGAAAATCGCTGAAATACAAAAATGTCTATAACTCGGAAACGGTGAGTCCAATCACAAAAATAATAAATATAGGAGGCCATGGGATCACTTTTTTTCCCATAAAAAAAAAAGTGCTAAACCGCCCTCATGGCTATATTTCGGAAACGGAGACTCCGCTCCGTTTGTATTTTTTTTTTGTTGACACTCCGGTCCAATCGAAAAATAACCAATTTTTATGAGTTTCTAAGGGGTTTTCATAACGTGGTACAATTCGTATGGCAGAATTTTTTTTTTCAAAAAATCGCCAATATAAAAAAATCGTTGAAATGCAAAAATGGCTATAACTCTTAAACGGTGCGTCCAATCGCAAAAATAATAAAGTTTTTACTTTTTTTGTTTTTTAAATCGGGAACACATTAACACATATGGGCGTTTTAGCAATTTATTATTCCAAAAATTTTAGTTTAGAAATTTAAAAAAGTGATGCCATACTGAAGACATCCATCGGCTAAACCCTCCTATGGAGATAAAAAAAATTATTCTTTTTTGCGACTGGACGCATCGCACCGTTTCCGAGTTATAACCATTTTTGTATTTCAGCGATTTTCTTATTTTAGCGATTTTTAAAAAAAAATTTCCATACGAATTGTAGCATTTTATGAAACACTCTTAGAAACCGTCAAAACTTGGTTATTTTTTCAATTCGACGCTCCGTTTCCGAGAAGTAGACTTTTTTCTAATTTTTTCATATTTTCGTTCAAAAATGGGGATGAATTACCCTGGGTAATCCATTGCCCATCGCAGTGGGTACTCGGTAAAGGCCGCTTATCCATTCCCTATGTCGCATTCCCATTGTCGTGTAATTCCCCATACCCATTATTTTCCTCATTACCCTGTGGGCACTGGTTAAACATGATGGATAATTCTCCATCGTAGTGGGAAACTACCCATTATTTTCCCCATTACCCTCAAGGTAACGGGTAATCGCGATGGGTAATTCCCCATTGTCGTGGGTAGCTACCTATTGTTTTCTTATTACCATGTGGGTACTGGGTAAACGTGATAGATCGTGATGGGTAATTTCCCAGTGTCGTGGGTAGCTACATATTATTTTCCCCATTACCCTGTAGGTAATGCGTAAACGATTTCTACCCAATAGCGACGGTAATAATTCGAATATTCTATAATATGGGTGGTGACAAAATAGTATACAAGACAACAAAGATGGATCAGATTTAAGATTCAGAATTGGGAATTTTTAATCAGAATGAAGGGGGGGGGGGAATATTTAGCACTATTCAAGAAATACCAAGTTGAACGATAGCAATAAAATTTAAGCGATTCTTATAAAAAAAAAACTACCAGAAATGCTTTCCGATTACACCCCGTGAAGTGCATGAGGAGAGCTTCTCACGCCACGTGAGCTGTAAGCCTTCTAGTTTTTCCACTCACTGATTACGACCTACAGTTTAACACCGGTTCCGAAGGGTATTCTGAAAAGCTTTCCCATGGCTAAGAACTCAATTTAGCCGCCATCACAAAGCGGGGTGACCGTCATCGAAAGAAATGAAAAAAGGTCGTAGCAGAGATCATATCATAAAAAAAAGATTTTAACCTTGGTCTAATGAAATATTTAAGAGAATTTAAGAGGACTGGCGTCAAAAAGGATGAGTAGAATATATTTATGCACAAGACTTCTAATTTTCAGTTCCGCAAACAAGGGGAAAGAATTTGGGGCTCATTTAAATAAATACACAGTTTGATGAAGGTAACAGGAAGTACGGTTTTTGGCATTTGTCGAATACAAAAAATAGGATATCAGCCCAGTGATTAGAAAATTCATCGAAAGAAATGAAAGAAGGTCATAGCAGAGATTGAACCCACGTTCTCATATACAACAGTCAAGCACCCTAATCATTGCACCATTGACGGCTTCAAAGCAATTCTTATACCTATCATAAAAAAATATTTTGATCTGGGTCCAATGAAGTATTTAAGAGAATTTAAGAGTCGTCAAATAGGATGTGTAGAATATATTTATGCACAAGACTTTTAATTTTCAGTTCCGCAAACAATGGGGAAGCATTTGGGCCTCATTTAAATAAATACACAGTTGGATTAAGGTAACAAGAACGAGGATTTTTGGCATTTGTCGAATACAAAAAATAGGATATCAGTCCAGTGATTAGAAATTTTAAGTAACAACCTGTGCTCTGAAAAAAACTCAATAACTGCGGCTTCATATTTCAGAGACCCAGGCTAGTTTGCGGTCTAGCAACGACATGTTTTTTCCAATAACCAAAAAACTGATCTGTTAGGCTAAAAGGAATTACAACTTTCTGAAAAGTAGAGTTGTTAAAGGGTGTCTCAGTAAAAATCCACTTTTTCATTATATTTTTATTGGATTGTAAAGAAGACATGTTCCGATTTAGTATTGAATAAAATATCCGTCAATTGGTCCCCACGGCTGTGATGACAGGCCATTATTCTTTTATGTGATAGTAAATTTGGAAAGCACTAATGAAGGACTTTAATTTGGTATAAGCTTGATCCCCGGAGAATTCTTAGTTTGGGCACAGTGGGTCAAAATGTTAAGACATGGGAGAATAAAATATTCCATATATCGCTGTTCTGAAATTCCTCTGAAGTATGCAGATAGTAAATTTGAAAAGCACAAATGAAGGACTTTAATTTGGTATAAGTTCGATCCCCGGAGAATTCTTAGTTTCGGCACAGTGGGTCAAAATGTTAAGACATGGGAGAATAAAATATTCCATATATCGCTGTTCTGAAATTCCTCTGAAGTATGCAGATAGTAAATTTGAAAAGCACAAATGAAGGACTTTAATTTGGTATAAGTTTGATCCCCGGAGAATTCTTAGTTTGGGCACAGTGGGTCAAAATGTCAAGACATGGGACAATACTAAATTCCATATATCGCTGTTCTGAAATTCCTCTGAAATATAAGTATGGTAAATTTGGAAAGCACTAAAAAGGGGCTTTAATGTGGTGTAAGTCTCGTCCGCCAAGAGTCCTTGGTTTGTACACTGTGATGTGTTCAAAAGTAGAGTAAAGTGCTTAAAGGGAAACGCTTAAAATTATTGTATTCTGAAATTCGTTTGAAACCTCAGAGTAGTATAACTCAAAAGAACATGCTCCTACTTATTGCCAGATATTCATTAAATTGGCGGAGAATCTTTGATTTGGGCTGAAAGTCCTTTCTAAAATTATATACATTGAACTAAAATATAATGCTAGTTGGTCAGCTGTTCCAGATTTGTGCCACTAATACTGAAAGCTCGTAATGTTTTTTAATACGATTTATTAGATTTATATTTTTTTATTCATTTAATTCGCCAAAAACCTTGTTTATATCAATATACTTCCCTTTCTGGTACTTTAACAGATACCTGTTATCGTAATAACAGCGGTCTGCTAACCAAAGTGGTTTGTGTCTTTGCTAGTTAAATTCGAATTTATCTTCACGCACATTATTCTTTTCGTGAAAATTGCCATGACTTTTTCACATAGATGTGGCTGTATCTCACCGATGACTCGTCGGATCTCGGATTTCAGCTCAGGCATTATTTCTGGTTTATTCGCATAAACTCGAGATTTCACAAAAGAAATCGCACGGCGTTAAATCGCATGATGTTGGTGGTCAGTTGTCATCAGCATTTCTTGATATAATTTGTTCTGAAAATGGTTGTTGCAATAAATCGATTATTTCATGTCCGGTGTGGCAGGTGGCGCCGTCTTGCCGAAACCACATGTCGTCCAGATCTATGCCGTCCAGTTGAGGCCACAAAAACTTCGTTATCATATTACTGTAAGGAATACCGTTCTTAGTCACAGCAATTTCGGTCACATCTTCAAAAGAGTAACGTCCAATCAAGCCGCCTGACCGCACCAATTAGGTACTCGTTGTGGGTGCATTTGTGTCTCATGTATAGCATGAGGAGTTTCTGAGCACCAATTTCGACAATTTTGTGTATTCACTAAGGCATTCAGATGGAAATGCGCTTCTTCGGAGAAGATGACTTTTTTTGAAAAATTGTTATTGATTTCACTTTGCTCCATTACCTAGTGAAAGAATTACTGGCGCTTTCCATGGTCTGCTGCTTTGAGCTCCTCAGTAAGCTGAATTTTGTACGAATGAATAATATTCGCTGCGTAGTTCTTCGTGAAATTTTAACTTGTTCACTACGATGCCGATTTGATGTTTTCGGGTTCTCGGCGGTACTCTCTCTCTATTACAGCAGCAATGTTTTCAATGTTACCGACCGGTACGTTGGCGCCCAAGTGTCTTACTGTACATAACCGACCCAGTTTCTTCAAATTTTTTGACCACTCTTCGAATGGTTGACACATTAGTTCCATTTTCTCGACTGAAAATTCTTTTGTTTGCAAAAAAAAATCGCCAAATTTTTACAAAAAATCCCAGTTTACAAAAAACCCCAACATTTTTGTCATAGGTTTTCACAATTATAACGAGTTGTTCTTTGGTAAGGCGCTCCATTTTTAATAATAACCGGAATAAACAAATGTGACAGCTGCCAATTTTCAGAGTTGCCACTTGTACACTAAAAAAAATTACACTAAATTTAAAAAGTGCTACCTTACTGAGACACCCTTTTCTATATTTTTTTTTCAAATCTCTATAGTTAGTGACTCCCTTGTATGCACTTGCGTACATTTTGATATTTCCAAATATCAAAAGTGTTTTAGCATCAAAATTTTATTAACCAAATAATTTTCCACAGATAAAATATTGCATCAAGTGTCCCCGCCTTTGAAACTTCTCTCGAACTCGTGACCATCTAAAAACTCACCGCAACAAAAAACCGCAAATAATATAAGATTTTATGTCTCTCTTTCCACCACTCACTCATCTGGTGTAAGGTTACTAGGTGGTTGGATAATTTTAGTACACAGTTTGGAAAATGCGTCGCAAAATTGCACACCATTTATTTGCTACAGAATTTATTTAGTTTATTTCAATTTGCGGTTGCAATTCGCACGAGTATCCATACGAAATTATTGCCAGGCAACAGACAGGAATAGGCAGAAGATACGACGGACGGCGGAAAAGATATACTTGAATAAAAAAACTATTTAAATAATATTCCATTAAATGAAAAACAATTTCGTTTTAAAATGTTAAATGTCAAAAGTAAACAAGTGCATACAATTGCGTGTTGCAATTTAAAATCAAAATTACATTCAACTGAAAAGTTTAAATTAAATTTTCCATTTTTGTGCATATGTTCGATTGAATATTAAACACTCCCATTACACTTTTGGACTGAAAAACAAACAAAAAAACAAAAACTTCTATTTAATTGCCATGAAATATATAAATATATAATTTCCTTGTTCTATTTTTGTAATTCCACAAAAAGAAATGTCGTATATTCAATTGAGTCATCGCAGTCGTGACTGCGTTTGTAAATATAGAGGAAAAATTTAATATTTATAATCAGCGATTATAAATTATTATCATGTACATAAAAAAAACAATTCAAAACGTAACTGGTGTCTGCAACAGCTGATTAACAAAACAAGAGACTTTTATTCATTTTTTTGTAAAAGGGTGCCCAGCCAAACGTGTGTAATTAGTTACCGACACAACGTTCTATATTTTAGACCAGAGTATATATTTTATTCATACATAGAAAAAAAAGACGACTGTAAAATTTTAACAAAAAAAATTAGTACGTGAAAAATCTCAGCACTCAATTACACTTTTGATTGATATACTGACAAATTACTCAAGTATTGAAATGAAAATCGATAAATGGTACCAACAAAAACATTCATAAGAAATACCCCAATATTTAACGAAGTAAATACGATACGAACAACCACATAACTTCAGTTAGAGATAAGTTTGTACGGGCAGTCGGTGGCGTAACGGGCTAGACGCTGACCGAAAAGACGCTGTGTCACAAACATCGAAACGATCTTCCAGTGGATGTGAGTCCGAATTCTACCAAAGCTGTTTAATTATACCCTCACCATAGGAGGGGGGTATATATCATTTAATACGTAAAAAAGTGTAACACATAGAAGGAACCAAATTAGACCCTTAGCATCTTTGGACGAAATTCGTTTTAGGAATTTTTAAGACGTTTGAGCCATGTCCGTCTGTCTGTGTGGCTGGTCAACACGATAACTGCCGTCAATCTTTACAGATGACAATGAAACTTTGTCAGTGACTATTATTTGCCAATATTGAGTTTGGGATTGAAAATGGGCGTTTTGACCACGGCCCTTCTGGTACCTCCCATACAAATCGACACATTTAGCACAAAACCATATTTCTTTCAAAACTTTCTTCTGGTAGATGTGATTAGCTTCAACTCTCACACCGGTTAATAATCTGTAAATGCCTAGTTAACTGGAGAAAATGGGCGAGATTGTCACGCCCAGTCTGGTACCTCTCATACAACACAGGACGTTCGACCGGATTGTCAATCCGATAAATCGCGTGAAACACTTCCAACCTTAATGAAATTAGGTATAAGGCTTCACGTTATCAAAAGCTAATCACCGATTAAAACAAGGGTGTTTTTGCCACGCCCATTGTGGTACCTCCCATACAAAAGTTGTTTGGGCGTCTGGTTGTTCGGCATGAGAAGTCCCGCAAAACCAAACCAATCAATCAGTTTCGTACATCCCATACAAAAGTTGGGCGTATTTGGGGTTTGCCGACTCGATATCTCCAATAAATCATAACCAATGTTAATAAAATTTGATACTGATCAAAATTTTGGCAACAACTTGCCATGCCCATTGTTGTACCTCGCATATAAATATTGGGAGGGAAACTAACTAATTTGGGTATTCAATAATATTTAGCGCAATGTCGTCAATCTGCTGTTGAATATGGTCACTTTGAGTATGCGCGTTTTTTACCAGAACTCCCACGCAATGGATGAGGTACGGTATGGTGAGGGTATGATTAAGTCGGTTCATCCGACTGAAACTTAGGTACTGGTTTTTTTTTTTTTTAATAAACAAAATTTCTAAAAATACTTCGGATCGAACACAAAATGAAAACTGAGATACAATTTAGTTTGTTAATATGTCAAATTCTGCATCGACTAAAAACGAAAATATTTTTGATAAATAACGTACAAGTATTTTTGTAGATGGGTGAAATTTTTCATCGATTGAAAAATAATATTTTTCCAATAAACAATCTACAAATATGGTAGCTGATATGTGTTTTTTTTTTATCACAGCATTTTCAATTAATATTTTGTTTGAATTTTTAAATTTTTTAATTAAATTGAAAAAACATTTTTCTCTGTGTATAGGGGCATAAATAATGTCCACGTTATAAAATGGATTATTTCATTGGAAACATTTGTATGAAATTATTACGGTCAGAACTAACTCAAGGAATAAATTAAAAAATAAAGCGAGTTCCAAAAACATGTTTAGAATATTTTTCATCAGTTGTTTCTGGAACTCGTCCTAGATAAATTCGAAATGCAGTTATAGAGGAACCACAATTCGTTCCAAAACCATCTGTTCCAGAATGTGTTACTTTTTTTTTAGATAAATCCAAACATTTTGCTGGCAATTTTGCTGGTGATACACAGAATTGAGGAACCGAACCGGTTCTTTACAGGAACCTACTGGACCGGGGCTTACAAGAACCGAAAGACGGGTCCAAATTAACCGAAAACAGTTCTTTATGGACCGAAAAACGGGTTCAAAAGATCCTAAAACGGTTTCAAAAAGACCAAAAACGATTCTACAGGAACTGAAAAACGAGTTGAAAAGAACCGTAAAACCGAATTAGAGGTTTCGTTTCCAAAGGAACCAAAAGTGTAAACCTTTGGGTGAGGGTACGAAAATGTGTATTTTTATAAAAAATTTGATTCTTATAAGATATTTCACTTAATCCTCTTTAGGACAGGAATTTACTGAGAATTTGAACCGGTTCAAATACCCGGTTCTTCTCGGAACCGTGCTCGACAGAAAATGTGTCTATTTATCAAATATTACTTTCTTATATTAAGATATTTCATTTAAGCCTCTTTGCGCCAGCGATTTTCTGAGAACCGTAACGGGACAAAATACCCGGTTCTTTTCGGAACCGGACTCGACAGAGCCGGTTCCTAAAATGCGCGGAACCGCATGTCACTAGTAACGTCAGCTAAGCTAGGTAAGGGAATGTAAGGTAAAGTAACGTAAGGTAAGGTAAGATTAGGTAGGCTAAGCCAAAGTAAGGTAATGCAAAACAAGGTAAAGTAAGGTAAGATAGAGTAAGGTAAGGCAAGGTAAAGTAAGCTAAGGTAAGGTAAGATAAGGTACGGTAAGGTCAGGCAAGGTAAGGTAAGGTAAAGTAAGGTACGGTACGGTACAGGCTACGGTGAGGTAAGGCAAAATAAGGTTCGGCAAGGTAAGGTTAGTTAAGGTAAGGTAAGTTAAGGTAACGTAAGGTAAGGTAAGGCTCGGTAAGGTAAAGTAAAGTAAGCTCAGGTAAGGTAAGGTAAGATAAGATAAGGTACGGTGAGGAAAGGTAAGGCAAGTTACGGTAAGGCAAGATACAGTAAGATATAATAAAGTAAGGTAAGATACCGTAAAGTAAGGTACGGTAAGGTAAAGTAAAGTACGGTAAACTAAGCTGAGGTATGATAAAGTACGGCACAGTAAGGTAAGGTAGGCGAAACTAATCTAAGGTAAGGCAAAATAAGAAAAGGTAAGTTTAGGTGAGGTAAGCTAAAGTAAGGTAAGGTAAAGTAAGCTAAGGTAAGGTAAGATAAGGTACGGTAAGGTCAGGCAAGGTAAGGTAAGGTAAAGTAAGGTACGGTACGGTACGGTGACGTAAGGTAGGCTAAACTAAAGTAAAGTAAGGTACAGTACGGTAAGGTAGGGTAGGCTAAACTAAACTAAGGTGAGGTAAGGCAAAATAAGGTTCGGTAAGGTAAGGTTAGTTAAGGTAAGGTAAGCTAAGGTAAAGGAAGGTGAGGTAAGGCTAGGTAAAGTAAAGTAAGGTAAGGTAAAGTAAAGTAAGCTCAGGTAAGGTAAGATATGATAAGGTACGGTGAGGAACGGTAAGGCAAGTTACGGTAAGGTAAGATATAGTAAGATATAATAAAGTAAGGTAAGATAAGTAAGGTAAGATACCGTAAAGTAAGGTACGGTAAGGTAAAGTAAAGTAAGGTAAACTAAGCTGAGGTATGATAAAGTACGGCACAGTAAGGTAAGATAGGCTAAACTAATCTAAGGTAAGGCAAAATAAGATAAGGTAAGTTTAGGTGAGGTAAGCTAAAGTAAGGTAAGGTAATATAAAGTAAGGTAAGGTAATATAAAGTAAGGTAAGGTAAGGTAAAGCAAGCTAAGGTAAGGTAAATAAGGTACGGTAAGGTCAGGTAAGGTAAGGTAAGGTACGGTAAGATAAGGTAGCCTAAACTAAAGTAAGATACGGTACGGTAAGGAAAGGTAGGCTAAACTAATCTAACGTAAGGTAGGGCAAAATAAGGTTAGGTAAGGTAAGGTTAGTTAAGGTAAGGTAAGTTAAGGTAAAGTAAGGTAAGGTAAGGCTAGGTAAGGTAAAGTAAAGTAAGCTCAGGGAAGGTAAGGTAAAGTAAAGTAAGCTCAGGGAAGGTAAGGTAAGATAAGGTACGGTGAGGGAAGGTAAAGCAAGTCACGGTAAGGTAAGATAAAGTAAGATATGGTAAAGTAAGGTAAGGATAGAAGATAAGGTACGGTAAAGTAATATAAGGTATGGTAAGGTAAAGTAAGGTAAGGTAAAGTACGGTACAGTAGGGTAAGGTAGGCTAAACTAATCTAAGGTAAGGCAAAATAAGATAAGGTAAGATTAGCTAAGGTAAGGTATGGTAAGACAGGTTAGGGTGTAAGCTAAGGTACGGTAAAGGAAGGTAAGGTAAAGTAAGATAAGATAAAGTAAGGTAAGATAAAGTAAAGTAAGCTAAGCTAGGTAAGGGAATTTAAGGTAAAGTAAGGTAAGGTAAGGTAGGCTAAATTAAGCTAAGGTAAGGTTAGGTAAGGTAAAGTAAGGAGTGAGCTAAAGAGTGCGTGGAAATTGCAAAAGGTAAACGTTGCGAGCCAGCTGGACTGCCGGATACCGACCACTACATTGGGTGCAACTGGTGTGCGCACAAGATACATACAAATTCGAAAACATTAATTTAAAATTCTTTCAATTCAATCTGGGACGCGGAAGAGAAGCGCTGGACTTAAAACATAATAATTATTTTCTCATTATGTCCCATGAAGGGTCTGGGGAGAGGACTCTCTCTTTGTAAAAGCTATGGAAATAAGTAGTAGCATTAGGCGTGATGTCGTTACAAGCTAGCGATTATCGCTTGCTTGCTGGTAACTAAAACGCCAATCCAGCGATAGTTCATCATAACATATACAATCGTCTTGCTCTAACGCATGATATGTAGTTATTCTGGCATATGTTTATAGTCTTGTCCTTGAACTCACAATGACGATATCCAACACTGTTTTCTAATTGTTGTCATACTGGCAACTTTGTGCCTATTTAAACCGGAAATACATGTAATAGTCTTGCTCTCACGCATAGTTTGTAATTATTCTTGCAAACATATATAGTCTTATCCTTATCTTGGAACTCACAATATCGATATCAAACACTGTTTTTCTAATTTTTTTCAGACTGGTAACAATATACCGGCTTAGGACTGAAATGGAAGCGGTATCTTCATGTGCCGCTTAAATCACTTAGCTCTCCATGCAAAATAAGTAATAATGTAAGTAAGTGGTGTAACCACAATACGCATATTGTTTTGGTCAGCGAACAATATAATATACCAAGGACGGGTTCCTGGTATAAGGATACTAGAAAGAGAGCTGCCGAAATTGTGTTGAATGGGACCTAAACTGTCGACAGTATCTGCGAGGAAACCCCGAACATTTCAATGGGTGGGCCATGCAAAATTTGGAATTTAATTTCGCTCTAAAAAATACTAATAGAAATTTTTCCAAAAAACAGTCACTCGTTGTGGATGCATCGGCTTCTCCTCGACTATGTGTATATTTTCCTATCCCCAAATTTGACAATTTTGTTTATTAACGTAGCCCCTAGGTGAAAATAAGCTTCACCGGATAAGATTTTTTTCGGTAAAAATTCCCAACTTCAGCCAAGCGGTCTTTAGTCGATTGAGCGAAGCGAAACCCCATCGGATGGTCACGAGGCGTATGTTCTTGGACTAATTGAACTTTATAAGCCTCCATACCGAGGTCCTTATGACAAACTTAATTCAAATTGATTACAACCTTACATCGAATTGACGAAAAATTTATAGCAAATTAATGAACCATTTACATCAAAATGGTGAAAAATATACTTCAACTTGATGACAAATATTAATTAAATTTATATAACATAATCGTTGAATCAACGTAAACTGTTGATGAAATATGGATGAAAGATTGATGAAATGTTCTCCAATGAAATGTGTTGTAGGTTAGAAAATGAGGAAATATTTCTTCAAATTGATAACGGAATTAATCAATTTGTTGAAACTTTTTATTTTAGTGTAGTTAGATAGATATAGAACTATGTATCACTTTAAATCGATATTCATGTTTGTGGCCGGAGCAAATTGGAAATCTAATTAGATAGTTGTAGATAAGTTCTGATGTAATATGATCCTATTAGGTTTAACCATTTTACGGATCTAATTACATCTACTAGAGTTTGCTGATGCTATACAGGGTGATTCAGGAAGTTCCGGACAAATTTCTCCAGCGTATTCCTTGGCTCAATTCATGAAGAAACGTCCATTAGGACCATGTCCGAAAATACAAGGGTGCGAAATGGCAGCGGGTTCAAAATTTTCGGATTGGCGGTCGGAGGGTAGTAGGGTAAAGTTGCTAACTTCTGACCCAGTGGTCGGATTTTGTTTGTTTTTGGGATTGTTGGAAAGGTCTTTAAGGGGTCGTGTGCACCCGTGCATTATCTTGATGAAAAACAACTTTTTTCTTGACCATATGGTTGTCAGTTGATTGTCACACGATTACGTGTATGGTCACTTGAGAGCAAACGCGGCACCCATCTTGCCTACAGCTTTCTTAAACCCAACTGATTATTTAAAATCGAAACCACGCTGCCATATGAAATGCCTATGGCATCAACAATCTCACGTACTTTTACTCTTCGATCGGCCAACACCATATCGTGGATTTTTTCGACATTTTCGGGACATTTTCGGGTGACGTTCACAACGTTCAGCGACATTTGTACTTGTGCGACCACAACGAAAGTCAGTAAACCACTTTTTTCCATTGAAATCGATGGTGCAGAGTCGCCGTAGTATTTATCAAGCTTTTCCTTGGTTTGATTGACGTTTTTTTTTCGCAAAAAATAATGCTTAATGAGAACTCGAAATTCACTTTTTATTCCATTTGTAAAAACAAATGCACGAGGTTGTATGTTTTGAACAGCTGTTAAACGCAAAGTAAATGATGGAAGTTGATCAATATTTGACAGTAGTCTATTAACAGGTGGTACTTGATGCAACTTCATGGGAGCAGTGTTGCATTTCATATAACTACGAGGGAAGTTTGAAACGTCACGGACTTATTGCTCCGCCCTCGTTTAATCCTATCTCGTCCCAGAGTATAGTCCACGTTAGATGCAATTATAGCTGACCGGGACAAATATGAGATCTAATTAGACGTCTCTAAACTGTTATACATCTATTCTGATCTTATTAAATATAACCATATTTCGGCTCTAATTCGGTTTGCTAAAATCCTATTTACATGCGCACTCCTGTTAAAAAATGTTAGATAGGATTGGTTCTTAGCATACCCAATTATATTTAACTAGGCGTTTTTCGCAGCCAGGATAGCGATAACCTTGTTCTCTAATCTTTGTCGTTTACACTACCCAATTTGAGATTAAATTGACAGTTCAGTTGCCAATTCCGACAATTTAAACAAACTCCGCGCCGTGAGGAAATTATCGAAGACGGCGGCGCAACAAAATAATTAAGTTGGCGGCTATTGGTTTTGCCAGTATTGTACAAATTAGGGATGTTTTTGAAATAACTGAAACTTCAAAATTGGATCAGTGAGTCAAATCGGGCCAGGCGATAAATCAGCTCACAGTTTAAACCAATAATATGCCATTCATATCGGCGGCGGCGTGAGCTTCAGAAAAGTTTTAGTGGCGGCGTCGCATCGGACAATTGTCGATCGGCTTTCATCTGTCAAACAGTTGATTTTTTGTGCATGTTTTTATTATTTAAAACAACTCCCTTTACTTCAAAGCAAGGGTTGATAAAATCCATTTCTTTAAGTTCTTAGCACTCAAGCTGAGCAGTTAGTGCTGTCTAGCTGCACATTATTTCTACACTGCTCGAAGGACCTAAAGTAAAAGCATTTACTGTTATGCCATTTTCCGAAATAGAACTCTATTTGTCCCAATTGAATCATTGTGTCAAATGTTTCGGACAATCTCTTTACTATTTAAACTCGTAGTCGAATTTTACAAATAAAATATATAAGTAATATAAAGTATTTTTGAGAGTTTGAATGAAAACCTTTTAAATTTATCTAACTATGAATGAAAAATGTTAACTACATAAGTGCGACAGAGAAATGAAGAGAAGGTCTACTACACCAAACAGCTGGTTTGTTTTTACTGTTGTGACATATACGAACATCATAGATATTGTGACATATTTCAACCATGCCTCTAAGCTAAATAAAATTCAACAATAACAACAATGATGATTATTAAGTGACGGTTTTTATGCCTGGTAACTCCCTCAAACCAAAACAATAACAAAAAAAATGCTAGTAGAAAAAGTGTATAAATAAACACTTAAAGAGAAGAAAAAACGCCGAACAGGTTATAAATACTAAATTGTAGAATTAATGTTAAAAAAACAATACGTATTGTATATTGGAGTAGTTGGTGAAGAGGTTAAGAAAGATGGATGGTATGAGAGAGAGAGAGAGGGAGAGAAACAGAGAGCGAGAAAGACAGAGAGAGAGATAATGATTGACAAACAGAGAAACCGTTAAATAAGACACAAAACAAAATAAACAATATAATCGCACCGACCAACAACATACTAAGATAGCTGGCTGCTTATACCAAAAAAAGTGGGTGACTGGATAAGTGAAGCAACAACGATGGCAGCGAGACAGTGTTGCCATTTCATTTATATGAACTTAATTTAAAAGATTTTGAAGGGAAAGTTTCTGTTTTTATTGACGCATTTGTTGTACAAGTTAAAGTTGAGTGCATTTGATGGTAACAGTTTCTCTGCAAATTTTAGTATGCTAGCTACAGGTGTAGAGCAGGGATGGAAAAGTTGATACTATTGCGCTTTTCTTAATACAATTTAATCCACCAAGGTACCATGTTACTCCCATGATAAATTTGATACACAAAACAGTTATCATAAATACACAGCACTTCTTCCTCAAGAAATGTTACACCCTAACAACAAACGCTCCTAGTTTTAATTTGTATTAAAAGGGTTTTCAATAGGGACGGGAGATATCAACGAATTTGTTATTTTCATGTAAGAACTGTGAATGCCATTATGTGCGTAAAATGAAATTACACGTGTTTTTGTTATAAGCAAGCGATTATATATAACCATCTTGCTCTAACGCATGGTTTGTAGTTGTTCTTGCATATATGTATATTCTTCTCCTTGTCTTTGAAATCAGAATAAATTTATTCAACACTGTTTTTCTGATTTTTTTCAAACTGGCAACTTTGCGCTTGTTTATACCGGAAGTACATTTATCAGTCTTGCTCTAACGCATGGTTTGTAGATATTCTTGCAAATGTTTATATTCTTCCCTTATCTTTGACCTGATATAACCATAACCAATATTAGGCGTGTTTTCGTTACGAGCTAGCGATTATCGTTTGCTTGCTAGTAACCAAAACGCCAAACTAGCGATAATATATTATAATATATATCGGGTTTTTCAATAAGAGCGCTACAAAAGTTTTTTTAAATAAAACCAAACCAGATTTAGATACCAATGAAATTCTTTATTCCTGTGAAAGTGCGTTCGATGCCATTATGTATGGAACTCGATTTCTTTTGCATGGCCACCACGGGCACGCTTGAAGAAGTCCAGACGCTGAACCCAATTTTCGACGGTTTTCAAGCATAAATCGGCCGATACTTTATACAACACGTAGCCCCACAGGAAATAATCTAACGGCGTCAAATCGCACGACCGAGGCGGCCAATCGACTGGGCCATTTCGTGAGATAATACGTTCACCAAACTTGGTTTCCAATAAATTGATTGTGGCATTCGCTGTGTGGCTTGTGGCGCCGTCCTGTTGGAACCACATGTCCTCCAAGTCCATATTATCCAATTGGGGCCAAAAATATTCGGTTATCATTGAACGGTAGCGATTCGCATTAACAGTAATGTGCCGGTCTTGATCATCACGGAAGAAGTACGGCCCAATGACGCCGCCAGCCCATAAACCGCACCAAACCGTAATTTTTTCGGGATGCAATGATGACTCATGGATTACGTGTGGATTGCTGTCTGACCAATAACGCATATTTTGCTTATTGGCGAAGCCATTCAGCCAGAAATGAAATTCAGAAATTGGACGTAGCGCTCTTAAAGTTAAGGCCACTGACTCCAAATTTCGGTAGTAAATTTTAATAATTTCGACTCGTTGTTGGCTCGTATATCTTTCCATGATGAAATGGCAAACCTTAAATATAACCATATTTCGGCTCTAATTCGGTTTGCTAAAATCCTATTTACATGCGCACTCCTGTTAAAAAATGTTAGATAGGATTGGTTCTTAGCATACCCAATTATATTTAACTAGGCGTTTTTCGCAGCCGGGATAGCGATAACCTTGTTCTCTAATCTTTGTCGTTTACACTACCCAATTTGAGATTAAATTGACAGTTCAGTTGCCAATTCCGACAATTTAAACAAACTCCGCGCCGTGAGGAAATTCGGTTATCATTGAACGGTAGCGATTCGCATTCACAGTAATGTGCCGGTCTTGATCATCACGGAAGAAGTACGTCCCAATGACGCCGCCGGCCCATAAACCGCACCAAACCGTAATTTTTTCGGGATGCAATGATGACTCATGGATTACGTGTGGATTGCTGTCTGACCAATAACGCATATTTTGCTTATTGACGAAGCCATTCCGCCAGTAATGAGCCTCATCGCTGAAGATGATTTTCCGATGAAAATCCGAATCATTTTCAAGTTGTCGCTCAGCCCAATTTCACGAACATACGATGCTTATGGTGGTCAAGCGGCTTCAGTTCTTGCGTCAATTTGATCTTGTAAGGATGTAGGCCAAGATCTTTTCGCAAAATTCGCCACAACGACGTCACAGAGATGCCCAACGCTTGAGAACGACGTGTGAGAGACACATTTGGGCTTTCTTGAACTGAAGCCTCAGCGGCAGCAATATTCTCGACACTACGGGCACTTCTTTGTCTCACTGGCACGGGAACATTTTGTACTGTGCCTGTGGATTCAAATTTTTCCACTAGACGCTCAATTGTTGGTCTGGTAGGACGATTATGACGACCATAAATTGGACGTAGCGCTCTTAAAGTTGAGGCCACTGACTCCAAATTTCGGTAGTAAATTTTAATAATTTCGACTCGTTGTTGGCTCGTATATCTTTCCATGATGAAATGGCAAACCTTACTGAAGAGAAATGTCAAAAGAGGGGGGAAAAATATGGCGCCGTTTGCTGTCTCTATCGATTTACTTTTGTAGCGTATCTGTTAAAAAACCCTTTATATTGCTTTAATGCATGGTTTGTAGTTATTCTTGAATATGTGTATATTCTTGTCGTTGGCTCATAATGACGATATCCAACACTGTTTTTCTGATTTTTTCATACTGGCAACTTTCTGCCTTTTTAAACCGGAAATACATATAATCGTCTTGCTGTAACGCAGGGTTTGTAGTTATTCTTGTAAATGTTTATATTCTACCGCTTAACGATAACGATATCCAACACAGTTTTTCAGATTTTTTTTCAAACTGGTACTACCTTTATGCCTGCTTAGACCTGAAATGGAAGCGGTAACAGCAAGTGCCGCTAATATCGCTTAGCTTTCCATACAAAGTAAGTGATAATCTAAGCAAGCGGTGTAACCAAAACAAGCCCATTCTTTCCTTATATTTGAGCTGACAATAACCATATCCAACACTGTTTTTCTAAATATCTTTAGACTGGTAACTTTATGAATGCTTAAACCTGAAATGGAAGTAGTAACATAAACTGCCGCTTAATATCGCTTAGCTCTCCATACAATTTAAGTGATAATCTAAGCAAGCGGGGTAAGCCTAATGTTCAAATGGCCGCCGCGGCTTGGCTGGGTGTCATGAATCCGAGAGGTCCAATTTTCGACGACTCTGTCGCATACATGTGTCTGAATTTGAGCGATGACACGTGATACGGCTCAGTCGCTTGTGGTTTATTGGCATATACAGTGACGAGCAAAAAAGGACATGCTTGGCACTATCGAAACAAATAATCCCTGCCGCCGCAAGTATTACCGTATTCACTCAGCGGGCCAAAGTAAAGTATATGAAAACTTAAATCGATCAGAAACCAAGAACTTCTTCCGTGTTCTCAGATACCTATTTCAGAATCTGTAATCAGAAAATGGAAATAAGAAAATACCGTCATTTACTTCAGTCCCCCATTATGCAAAAACAAGCAATTCTCCTATGTTGATCAGTTGGATTTAAGAAAGCTGTTTGCAAGATGGGTGCCGCGTTTGCTCTCAATTGACCATACACGCACGGTGGCACACGTGTGTAGTCTCAATGGCAAAATTCCATGAATTGGGCTACCAATTGGTACCTCATCCGCCATATTCTCTGGATTTAGCCCCCGAAGAAATGGCTCGGTGGAAAAAGATTTAGCTCCACCGATGAAATTATTCATCAACCAAATTCGTATTTTATGGTCCTCGAAAAATCCTATTTTTTGGAAGGGATACAAAAATTGGAGAAACATTGGACTAAGTGTATTGAGCTAAAAGGTGATTATGTTGAAAAATAATTTTTTGTTTTTGCAAAAAAAAAACTGTGTTTCATTCAAAAAGTCACAAACTTATTGATCGGCCCTCATACCTCGTTGGAATACTCTTTACAAACACTTTAAGAACCTGTAACCGAAATGAGGAGAAAGAATTTGAAAGTAAGAAAATACCCTCATTTACTTTCAGTCCCCAAAAAATAATTTTGCCCATTGTGCAAAAACAAGGAATTCTTCCGAGATGCCACATATCTCGTTGGAAAGCTCTTTACAAACACTTTAATACTCCGTAATGGAAATGGGGAAAAGAGTGTGTAGGTAAGAAAATATACTCATTAACTTTCAGACCCCCAAAAATAAATTCGCCCATTGTGCATAAACAAGCAATTCTCCTACATATATTTACACATACCTCGTTGGAAAGCTCTTTACAAACACTTTCAGAATCTGTAATCGAAATGTGGAAAGAGTGTGGAAGTAAGAATATATCCTCATTTACTTTCAGTCCCACAAAAATAATTTCGCCCATTGTGCGAAAACAATGTATCCTCCCGTATTCACAGATACCTCGTTGGAAAGCTCTTTACAAATAGATTTCATAATCTGTAATCGAAATGTGGAAAAAGAGTTTGGAAGTAAGAAAATATCCTCATATACTTTCAGACCCCTAAAAATAATTTCGTCCATTGTGCGAAAACAATGAATTCTCCCGTGTTGTCACATATCGCACTCGAAAGCCCATTAAAGTACCATTAATATTAGGAATGTTGTGCGTTGTCAAATATGTACTTAGTTTCATAAAACCTTTCGGAACCGGTGTTAAATTGTAGGTCCCAGTCAGTGGTTACAAAAACGTGAAAGCGCACAGTCCACTGATTGAGTCAAGCTCGCTCCTATAACTTCATGCGAGGTAATGGGAAAATATATTGCTATTATGTACCAGACTCTGACCAGGACTCATTCGAACATTGCATTTGCCAGTAGCCGCTAATTTAATTTTTCTGTTGTGCCGCCGTCTTCGACAATTTTTTGTCGGCGTGTATTCTAAGCATGGAGTTGCCAACTGAAATGTCAATTTAATCTCAAATTGGGTGGTGTAAACGGCAAAGAATAGAGAACAAGGTTATCGCTAACCTGGCCGCCATAAACGGCGGTGTAAATGCGTTATAAAGGGAACATGTAACATGTGTTTTTATACGATATTAGTTTAACCACTCGCTTTATATGTATTGGCAACGTCTCTTAGCTGCAGGCACCAATTTTACACACAATGTATTATACGCGTCATCTGTATTTGAGAATGTAATTGTATACACTCAAAATAATATGTTAGTAAAGACAGCAGAAAAGACTGCTGAGGAGGGACTGTATATTTGTTATCACGGCAAACATATTTGTTATTCCAGTTAAAACGTTTGGTAATCGAGTAAACATACACTTAGAGAACTAATTGCTTGACAAGATGCTGTGTCAAGCTTAAATTCGTCTGCTGTCACCGAATTGCTGTTGCAACAAACGATTTACGGTTGTCATGAAAGCATTTATTCCCCATAACATAAAGTCGGTTGAAGCAACCTCGTATCATAATTGATTCGGTTGTGACATTTTCTATAATTTCGGTTGCAACAAGCGAATTTGAAATTAATTCGGATGCAACAACTGAAATTGGTTCCAAGTTTGGTTACAACAACCGAATGTGGCATCAATTCCGGTGCAACAAGCGAATTTGATATCAATTCGATTGGAACTATGGAATTTTGTATCATTTCGATCGCAATAATCGGATTTGCCCTTTAGTCGGTTGCAACAACCGTATTTATTCCCCACAACAGAATTTCGGTTGAAGCAACCACATTTCATAATTGATTCGGTTGTGACAACTGAATCTTCATTATATTCGTTATATCAACTACATTTTCTATAATTTCCATTGCAGCAACTGAATTTGAAATTAATTCCGATGCAACAACTGAAATTGGTTCCTAATTTGGTTGCAACAACCGAATGTGGCAGGAATTCCGCTTCAACAACCAAAACGGGCATCAAATCGATTGGAACTATTGAATTTCACATCATTTCGATCGCAATAACCGGATTCGGCCTTAAGTAGGTTACAACAACCGTAATTATTCCCCGTAACAGAAATTCGGTTGAAGCAACCTCGTTTCATAATTGATTCAGTTGTGACAACAGAATCTTCCATTATATTCGTTTGTCAATTAAATTTTCTATAATTTCGATTGCAAAAACCGAATTTGAAATTAATTCATATGCAACAACTGAAATTGGTACCAAATTTGGTTGCATCAACCGAATGTGGCATCAATTCAGGTGAAATAACCAAAATGGGCAGCAATTCGATTGGAACTATCTAATTTCATATAATTTCCGTCGCAATAACCGGATTTGGCCATAAGTCGATTGCAACAAGCGTATTTAGCGTCAATTCGGTTGCTGTAACCGAATTTCTGATGAATTGTGTTGGGACAACCGTATTTATTTTCAGTTCGGTTACCACAAAATAATTCTATATTTTTAAATCTGATGTTTAAAACTCAAAAACCAAATATTGTATAAAAAAAATTACAATTGTTGCAGTCATGGTGATTTTTCAAGATTTTTTGTGGTTAATAAGAAAGGTAACAAAAAATATTGTAATTATTGTTTCTGCTTTAAAACGTCACATTTTGAAAATGCCCACATGTCATTGATCATGTCAAAAGTTCTGAAATTTTTGAAGGCCGGTCGTTTGAAATGTGCTGACATCGTATTGATAAAGCAAGGATTAGGGCCTAAATCAACAGATGCAACTCATCAGAATGGGTGCTGTGACCCTGATGGTCGGACTTCAAAAACGGTCGGAAGTGGGTGCAAAATAAAATGTGTTACCCTAAAGATTACTGCTGACGAATTATTTCCTTACTTTGTAATTGTTTATGAGAATGCATGAAAATATTTAATCACTATATTAAAAAAACGTTGTGTCCCATTACATCCCATGAAGGGATTTGGGAATGGGAAAGCTTCCCACAATCAGTGAGCTTTCTAGTTTAACACTCACTGATTGGGACCTACAGTTTTACAACGGTTCCGAACGGTATTTTTGAACTCATTTAAGATTAACTACACGCTTAAAAATATCGGTATCTCTAACATATTCACCCAAACATATTCTACAGGAACCATTTATATGTTTGAAACACACTTCAATCATTCATATGTTTGCAACTCCCAAACTGACTTATATTTACACGTAAATAGTACCATATTTATTGGCAAATATATATGCTTTTACGTGGAAACATATGCGTTTTTGCCCCAAAACTTGCACATACTTACGTGGCAATTTATGCGTATTACACCCCTAACATAATAATATTTAGAAACGAATTATTCTCTGATTTCAATATATATGTATGATTTATTATTCTTTCTTTGTTGTTTCTCAAGTTTTTGTTTTCAGAAGGTTTCAGCTATGCGTCGGTTATCACTATCCGTTGGTACACAAACAAACAATTACTTATATATACAAATCTAGTTCATGAAAGCCAAGCGTGGATTAATTACTTGTGTTTTTTTTTATTATTCTAAGTCAAGACTCGGACAGACAAAAGACCACGTTGTTGCCGCTCGTTTCTCAGTTTGGTAGCTCACATACATACCTATATGCGAAACACAAAAACAAAAGCATTCGTTTATTCTTTTTCACTGATCAAGCGCATTTGATATCCTATGTCCGATGAACCATTGACGACTGAATACATGAAACTAAAACGCAATACATCAGGCAAAATAAGAAACACTTCATCTGCAATTTACACGCACATTCAGGAATATTTATGACTGACTAACTGAGCGAATAATGCAAAAATACAGATACATACTTACACGATAGACGCTCTCGTTGTACTTCTTGTATTCTCTTGCTCTCGAGAGAGTATAAACAGTGCAACAAACACAGCTGTATTTGTATCACAACCTCAAACATATTTGGGTCGCAAACACATATGTTATAATATATTAATCATTGTGTCTCAAACATGTAATATTGAATAGGAAACACAATGTGGTTGGACACAAGTATATTATATTAGCGACAAGCTCCAAACACATTTTATATCTGCATGCAAACAGCACAAAAAGATGGATTTTTCAGCGTGTAGTTAGATTGTGACAAACTCTAAATATGGTTATGTCTAATTCGGCTGCCTCAACCGAAATTGTCTGCGAGTGTATATTTGATGTTTCATTAAACATATTGTCCAGTGTTTTGTCATCACAACAAACAGTCGGTTTTTATGGCAATACATTTGCTGTAATAGCAGACAAATTGCAAACTGCATAAGAAGCAAACATTGTTTGCTGTGAATAACTAAATTTATTGTTTGACTGTACCATGATATAGAAGCTTAAAATAAAACAGACTTAAAACTGCATACAAGTCGAATTCAATTAGCAGTTTATAATACTAAATCCAGCATCTGGCAACACTGCACTTGTCTACTAATTGCGCCTTAGTTACCACGAATCGTTTCTATTGTGGTTGTGGTTGTTGTACTTGTAACTACAACAGAAGAAAGAATCGACTCTGTGCGACTACATGGAATTAAGCGAAAGCGTTCGTTTTTCATTCCATTCTCGCTGGTAGATCCGTTTACTGACATTACTCACTCTACGTGAGAACAAATTAAGTACTCATGCACTTTGTAGATGGCGTTGTTTCTAGGTGTTTTTTAAATTAGTTTTTTTTTTTTTTTGGTTTTTTTATTGAATTTTTTGTATTTTTACACTTGTTGCAATAGTATTAGTCGTTTAGTTTGATACTGGTTAATTTGCGAGTGCTACAAGTTTCGAGCTGCCTTTGAGTACTGTAAAGGTTGACCGTATTTTGAAATATTCCAATTTGCTTTCTGGTTTATTTTTATAGACAAAACACGTTGACACATTAAGCCAGTTAAAATACAGCGGTTAAAACACAAGATAAAGGCGAATTATATTTCACTGTTTGTTTAATTTCTGTTTTAATAGCAACCGGAATAAATTTGAATTTACGGAAATATGGTAGCTCAAGTGGCACGTTAAGAAGGGACTAGGTGATTACCCTGTTGTGCTGATAATAATGTCAATTAAGTGTCATATACAGTGGCAGGTATTCTCCCAGACAGCCTACAAATTCGGAAATGATTAGTAATTTTAAACGAACAACTAGCACTCTTCAAGGTCGTTAACTGTAATCTTTAAATTCGGTTTATGCACGCGGCTTGAATGACATTTTTAGTATCGTACAATCGTGATGCTTCAAAATTACATTTTGTAAAAATCCAACCCTCTCGTAAATACTTTCATAATATACCATTAAAGCACAGCAAACAACTACAGTAGTAACTCGATTCTTGCACATACTTGATACTTGCACACCTCGATTCTTGCAACATAGAAATATTTTTCATTACGCACTCAGTACTTGCGACATCCGAAATTTTTAACTCGATACTTGCAACATTTTTGTATTACTCTTACGTGCTGCTTTGTTTACGTTTTCTTAGACTGAATACATTTCGGGAAATCGCCGTCTTTTTATGCTGCTGATGAAATGTTGTAATTTGAATCAGTTTTAAGCTGACTATTGAGAGGTGCGGTGTCATAAACAGATGTATGTGCCTTTTATTTTGTATGGGAAATTAATACTCGGTGCTTGTGATAACCTCGAAACTTGCACCGAGCCGGGTTTTCATTACGTGCAAGAATCGAGTTTCTACTGTATTTACCAAATACAAAATACAAAATACACAGCGTCTGAAAATTCAAGGTCATGTGTGCGGTAAAAAAGTGTTGTTAAGAACAACGACAAGGTACTCCTGACAGTTCAGGTTTATCCAAAATTTTAACTCTTAATTAAAATTAGATTAAGAAAGTGGCTGTCACTATTGATACACTTAGTTCAATGAGGATCGTTGTTATACCACGGGCCGTCATATTCCCTCCCCATCCTTGAACCTGTAAATTAACCTGACATGTTCATGGCACGTGCAAGTCGTATGATACCTCATCTCGATAATCCAGGATGGGGCTAAAGAAAATACGATAATTAGTCCCTGGTGAAGCAATTAGTACTTTGCAAAACGGACCTAAGATCATTCAGCTTAACTTCCAGACTATATGTTAGATCCAACATAAAGTAAGATCCTAACAGGGTAATTGGTTACCCTGGAAAACTTATTATTATTGCCTTGGAGAATGGGTAGCTATCGTTTACCCATTAACAAGAGAGAATGACGAAAATAATGGGTAGTTATCCACGACGATGGGGAATTATCCATTGCACAAAGCGAATGGGTAGGTAACCTTTACCCATTATTCTCGGCGATGGGTAATGGGTTACCCAGGGTAACACATCCCCATTTTAAAAAACACTAAAATTAATTTACTTCCGTAAAATCTAGCCCCTATAAAGTGCATTCCCGTCTTGTTTTGTAATTAAAGTATTTATGAGAATATAATAAATTTTATTTTCAATAAAAAATTTATCACTCCAACAATTTCTAATTGTTTTTTAAATAATAGAGAGAAAAATTATTAGGTTGTGCTAACCTATAAATTCGGTTGTGACAACATCTAACTTGATAAGGTTGTGCTAACCTTTAAATTTGCGTGTGGTGCCCTATAAATTCGGTTGTGACAACCTCCAAATTTGGTCGTGAGAACCTTTAATTCTGTTGTGGCAACGTATAACTCCAGTTGTGACTACCTCTATATTGATTAGAATTAGCTAACCTTTAAATTTGGATGTAATACCCACTAAATTCGGTTGTGATGACCTATAAATTCAGTTGTGACAACCTCTAAACTCAGTTGTGACAACCTATAATTCTGTTGCAATAACCTCCAATTCATCTGTGATAATTTCCTGCTCGGTTTTTAGAACATCTAGTTCGGTTTGATGACATCTACTCTGGTTGTGATAACCCCTAAATTCAGTTTCGGCTAATTCGAGAATCTCAACCGAATTTGTATCTTTTAGTTGGTGTTTGTTGACTGTCAGTGGTGAAACGGTTAGTGTGGGCAGCTGTTGTGCATGAGTATGTAGGTTCGAACCCTAACATTTTCTTCGACGACGGTCACTCGCTTAGTGATGGCGACACTATTGAGTACTTAGCCATGAAAAAGCTTCTCAAAATACCGTTCGGAACCGGTGAAAAACTGTAGTAAGTGTAAAAATTAGAAAGCGCACAGCTCACTGGTTGTGAGAAGCTCTCCCCAATCCCTTCACAGGATGTAATGGGAAAATGTAATTTTTTTGTATGTTTTAGAAACTGCTGGGCTAACACGCTGAAAAATATTGGTCCCAGCAACATATTGCAGGAACCATGTGCAAGCACTGGAACCATTTGGAAGCATTGCTGTCGTGAATTGAAGATCTGCTGCTTTTTGTTCCTTTGTGGTGACAGTCAGCAGTGTTTTCAGCCGTTTTCAACAAACAACCCCACATTTGGGTCACAAATGCATATATTATAACCTATTAATTATTGTGCCCCAAATATGTTATATTGAATAGCAAACACAATGTGTTTGGACACAAGTATACTATATTTGCGGCAAGCTACAAACACGTTATATTTGCATCCAAACAACAACAAAATACAAATTTTTCAGCGTGTACGTATTCAATAGATCTTAAGTATGGCATAAGAACCTGGGACTTTGATCTAAACACTCCTGCATTAAAGTTTTCCTCAGCTGTTACTTTCACGATGAAGGGTGTCGCATGGCAAGGGATGAAAAGAACGCTGCACCTATGGCAATGCTTCAGTGAGTTGAAACTAGAACCGCGACAAAGTGATATAAGGAGAAGACAAGAGACAAAACCCGTTTGTTTGGGAGGAAAAAACGATTGTGGAGAAAGCGCGAGAATAAGAAAATTGAATTTTACAGAAGGAAGAATGAGTCCAATAAATTCTACCGAAAAATACAAAGCCAAACCAACGGCAATGGATCAGGCCACCCCCTTTGCAGAGAGAAGGACGGGAATCTTGTCGCAGAGTATGTTGCGAATACGAAGAGATCACTTCTCTGCTTTAATTGTTCCAGGAGACTTCAATATAGAGGAGGGTGTTGAAAACCTCCCTCCATGCCAAGGCGTGGTTGGGGCGGAAAATTCAGGGCTTGGGGACGACAAACCCGTTAGTGCTGATGGAATACCGGCTGAGCTGTTTAATGCTGGCGGATATGAGTTGGAAGGGTGCATGCATCAGCTCACATGCAAAGTCTGGCTAGGCGAACGCATGCCCGCCGATTGGTGTCTTAGAATACTGTGTCCTGCTTTCGTAAAAGCGACCCAAATGTATGTGCAAACTATCGTCGAATAAGGCTTCTATCCATCGCATAAAAGGTCCATAAGGTCGAGCGTAGTGTGCGGAAGACTAAAGCCGTTTTTTGCAGACCTGATCGGGGTGTGGCTTTAAGACTGGAAGGCCAACTATCGACCGGATATTCACATTACGACAAATCCTGGAGAAAACCCACGGACAACAAATCAACAATTACCACCTCTTTGTAGATTATAAAGATGAATTCGATAGCCCGATACGGGAAAAATTGTACCAAGCTATGTCGAAACTGGTCATTCCTGCTAAGCTCATACGCCTTTGTAGAATGGCACTGACCGACACGAACTACTCAGTAAAGATTGGTAAAGATCTCACCAAACCATTTAGTACGAAGCGTGGCCTCAGGCAGGGCGACACCCTATCATGCGGTCTCTTTGACATTTTAATTGAGATCATCGTAAGAAAAGCCGCAGTCAATACGAATATAGCTACCAGCTTCAAATCCACACGCTGCTCGCGTATGCTGATGGTTTAGACATCATTGGGCGAAATCTTCGAGAAGTTTCTGCAGTGTTTTCGAGAATGGAGAAGGAATCAGCAAAGTAACTTTGTCAGTAATCGAGGACAAGACAAAATTAGTGGTTTTGACATCACACATCAACCCGATTGAATCAAAGGGTAAACGTTGATAACCGTTAGAAATCCGGGGTAGTGGACGAAATTATTTACCCCGGATCAGACCTGAACGGAAGCTATGACGTCGGCCTAGAAATCAATTGGTAAATTATGCTCTTGCGAACAGGTGTTATTTTGGGCTAAGCAAGCACTGTGAGAAGCTCTCCCCAATTCCTCCATGGGATGTAATGGGAAATCATTTAAGCACTTCGGAGATGAGACCCTCTCTCGCGGTATGATGATCCAAATATATTTGCACCTTAACACACTGTTTTGCTTTATGCGACAGAATCCTGGGTCATTTCGCATGCTGATGAAACATCTCTGGGAGTCTTTGAAAGAAAAATGCAGCGAAGAGTAAATGGTCCTATAATGGAAGACGGTCGGTATCGCCGACGGATGCACCATGAGCTGTATAAACTGTATCCCGACATCGACGTAGTTCTGTGTCTGAAACTAGCGCCTTTGCGCTGGCCAGCCTATGTCAGCAGAATGTATCAGAGTGAACCAGTGCGAAGGGTATTGAAAGACTTACTTGAAGGACATCGAGAAATTCGGCGCCCAAGACTTCGCTGGAAAGACCAGGTAGAAAATTGTATGCGATAGCTTGGTGTTACCAACTGGAGAAGAAAAGCCGAAGACCGAGCCGATTGGATAAACATTTTATCCTCATTTTGTAAGGGCCTTGTCCACTCTGGGTTGTTTGAGGTTACTTTCACGTTACAATTCCTGTGTCCTTATAATGAGTTCAGCGTAACTTAAGCATGGCGGCGAGTTGCTTAACCCTAGGCAAACACGGGGGACCACCTTTATGAAAACATGCTTGTTGGTTTTAAATCCTATAGTGCGTCCAAAGAGAAGTAAACAACTACACGCTGAAAATGTTTTGTTTTTTTCTTGTTTGGATGCAAATATAACGTGTTTGTAGCTTGTCGAAAATATACTATACTTGTGCCCAAACACATTGTGTTTGCTATTCAATATAATATGTTTGGGGCACAATGATTAATATGTATACTACTTATATGCGTATTTGTGAGCCAAATGTGCCTTTGTTTGTTGAAAAGTGCTGAAAACAAAAAAGGGGTAAACAATAACGAAACAACACGCAACAGATCTTCAATTCACGAAAAAAAATGCTTACAATCATGTACATGGTTCCTGCAATAAGTTGCTGGGCCGTTATTTTTCAGCGTGTATGTAAGACAGGAGATAATAGTCAAAGGATTAAGCCTGTTGTCAATCTCAGGGGAAGGAATAGTAGAACACTAAGGATATCTGTACACAGCACCAGCACGAGCTATGAAAATAACCCATTGGCTTAGGTATACGCTGAAAAATATGTTTTTATTTGTTGTTTGGGTGCAAATATAACGTGTTTGTAGATTATCGAAAATATACTATACTTGTGCCCAAACACATTGTGTTTGCTAGTCAATATAACATGTTTGAGAGACAATGGTTAATAGGCTATAATATATGTTTTTGAGACCTAAATACGACTATTTTATTGAAAACCGATAAAAACAAATACGAGACAAACAACAAAGAAACAAAAAAGCAGCAGACCTTCAATTCATGAAAACAGTGCTTGCAAACATGTAGTACATGTTTCCGGCCGATATTTTTCAGTGTGTATATGCCCATAAGAGGATCATGCCACGAAACTCCAATGCGTCCACTTCTCTTTCTCAACCTAAGGTAAGGTAAGGTAACGTACAAAAGCTTAAGTAATAGATCACCTAAAAGCTTGAAGACGAATTTAATTAGGTGGGCTAATATATGTAATTATCGATTCACAATTGATTTTGATTTGATCTCACAAATACGTAATACGTGTACTCCATTAATTAGCTGAAATGATATATGCACCTTAACATTTTTAAAACAATAGTTGATTTCCACCTAAAATCAAGTCAACGCTTTCAAAAGCTCACGTGCTCTGTGAGTTTACTCGCCGTCCAGGTATCATCAAACAGGTCTGTCACTAAGTCTGATGAATATTAATGTATTTATTTAAAAATTAACAACAAACGCCGCTTCAATCCAGATTTGAACTAATTATTTTTTCGCACACCAATCATTCCAACTAAATCGTTAATTAACATAAGACTGAAAAATACAAAACTAAAAAAAAAACAAAACCCTTAACTAAGTTCAGTAAATTAGTAACGCTGTGAATCTTCCAACACAAGTGAAATATCGAAATTCAAAATAACTCTGACAGCTACGCGAAAATATATGTATGGAATTCGCCCACCCACTCAAAATTCTCAATAATCGTAGTCAATTCGAAATTGTACAATATAGTGAACATTTTAGCCGCAAACCTCAGGTTAACTATAAATAAAACAGTCGAAACTTGTGAATTGGCGCCAATGAATGGATTGCCCCTTTCGCGCACAATACACTAATTATAGGCGTTACATAAAGTCCCATACAATTGTAAAACATCTATCGACCACAGCCAACAATTGAAGGCGAAAGGCAGTTAAACGTCAGCTGCAACAACAGCATATGAGTGATGCGTTTATACTTTGAGCTTTCCATTGCTTTTCCTCTCCAATCCAAATAACCAGTTAGTTGGATGGCGATCCCTAGTTTATCGGAAGTATTTTACTCTGGCGGTTTAAAGTTTCGAACCAAATTTACTTAGGTGGTCTCAAAAAATCCAGAGGGATCAAGGGCCTTACAATATGAGGATAACATGTTGCTCCAACAGGCTCGATCTTTAGTTTTTCTTCTCCAGTTGTTAACACCAAGCTCTCGCAGGCTTTTCGACGAAGTCTTGGTCGTCCTACTGGTTTATTCTGCTTCATTCTACTGAGATGGCCTAGCAAGCGTAAACTCGCTATTTTGATACGCATAACTGGGTCGATGTCGGGATACAGATTATACAGCTGCTGTTTCATCCGGTGTCGATACTCTCCGTTCTCTATTATAGCACCATATGATTTCCCGAGCATTTTTCTTTCGAAGACTCCCAGTGATCATTTATCAGAATGCGATATGACCCAGGATTCTGTGCCATAAAACAAGACAGGTTGTAGACCAAAAAAAAAGACCCGTGTCTCCCAGTTTTGCCCAAAGTCATGCACATTTTTTATGGGCCCCCAAAGATTTGGGACCTCGGTGTCATTTTTGCAAAAAAAGTGATAATTTTGCAGGCTCATATCTTGCAAACCGTTTGGAATATTGATTTACTCTCTGAGGAAAAGTTGTAGCTCTTGTCATAAAGAACAAATATTGTGAACATATAAAAACATGTTCTTTATTTGTTCTTGTTCTTTGTGACGTTTAAAATCAGAAAACTTCATCTTCAAGCTCAAAATCGCAAAAAAAAAAACTTAAAAACATTCTATTTTTGTTTACCTTTTTTCCTCTGTTCAGGTCCATAGGTATCAAATCGGTCAAAATTCAAGAAAACCATCAACTACAGAAATGTACCTAAGATCTCAATAACCAAGTTTCTAAAGGGTCCGCCATCTAACGTTTTTTTTTTCAACTGGTGCTTATTTCGTGAATGGTAACACTTAGCTCATGTCTGATTTGACAGATAATTAGTTTTGTCCTTCCGAACGAATGAGCGAATATGGTTGGTGTATACGCTTGAACAACGCTGGGAAATATTGCGACATTACTTTGAAAATCATGGTAATGTAGCAGAATGTGTGCGCTACGTGCCACACAGCCGAAGCTACACTCGATGTTTTACGCCCTGTTTTTGAAGATCGCATTATCAGCCGCAGAGCTGATGTCGTTTGGCCACCTCGGAGCAGCGATTTGGCACCGTTGGACTGTTATTTGTGGGGTGCCCTCAACGATAAGTGTTACGCCGACAAGCCAGAGACAATTGACGCTTTAAAGGACAATATTCGTGAAGCCATTGGTGAAATACAGCTGCACACAATCGATAATGTGCTCCAAAATTGGACCGATCGTGTAGGCTACTGCATGGCCAGCCGAGGCAGAAATTTGAATGAAATTATTTTCAATTATTAACCGGAAGGATTGTACTTTCAAATAAGAAAAGAAATATGAGAAAATATTCAGTAGTTTTTTTTTACAGCATTTTAAAAAAAAAAAGTTATTTGGCGGACCCGTTAGAACATATGAACTTCCCAGGAATGATTCTTATATTGTGTTGCGTGTGCTGAGCTTACTGCTTTGCCTGTGCTGCTGCGGTCGGTGAAATAGCATAGTATCTCAATGTTGAAGTAAAAGGTTTTAAGAATCATTACTAGGAAGTTCATATTTTCTAGAAAGTTATTGAAACCTTAGGTAAATTTTTGTAGTTGACTGTTTCCCTGAATTTTGAACGGTTTGACTTGAACAGGGAAAAAAAAGGTAAAAAAATCAAATTTTTTAAAGTTTTTTTTCGATTTTGACCTTGAAGATAAAGTTTTTTTTTGATTTTATGTAGTCACAATTTTTGTTTTCATGACAAGAGCTACAACTTTCCCTTAGAAAGTAAATCAATTTTCCGAACGGTTTGCAAGATATGAGCCTGACAAAATTATCATTTTTTGCAAAAATTACACCGACGCCCCAAATTTTTGGGGGCCCATAAAAAAGTCCATGACGTTTGGCAAAAATGGGAGACACGGGTCTTTTTTTTTTTTGGTCTTTTATCACGTAGTGGTGTCCGTATATGGCTCAGGTTTCATCAATATTTTGGAAGTCCGATAAAATGGAAACTTGAACAAAAACTTAAGAAATAGTTGTATGAATTAGGTTCACGGAGGAATTGGATTTCATAAATATAAATTTTTCAGAAGTTCCCATCAGATTGACCCTATGAAAATACTTTCGTAATTGAGATTACGATACGAAACGGATGCAGTAATTAGGCCGAGTTCGTATTTCAGCCGTCGGCGATATTCTCCGTTCTCTATAATAGCACCATATATTTTTCGGAGTATATTTCTCTCGAAGACTCCCAGTGATGTTTGATCAGCGTGCGATATGACCCAGGATTCTGCGCCATAAACCAAGACAGGTGGTATGAGAGGCTGATATAGCTGGATCTTCGTTTCGCGAGAGGGTAATATTTCTGAAGTTCTTGCTTACCCCGAAATAACACCTGTTTGCGAGCACTATTCTCCGTTTAATTTCCAGGCCGAAATCATCGCTTCCGTTCAGGGCAGATCCGGGGTAAATAATTTCGTCCACTACCCCGAAATTCTAACGGTTATCAACGTTCACCCTTTCATTCAATCGGGTCGATGTTTTGCTCGTCAAAACCATTACTTTTGTCTTGTCCTCGGTTACTGACAAAACCACTTTGCTGATTCCTTCTCCATTCCTGAAAAAAACTGCAGTAACGCCCAATGATGTCCAATATGGCTTTTGCAGTTGATAGTTTTATTCGTGTTGACAGCAGCTTTTCTCACAATGATCGCAATTTCTCACAATGATCGCAATTGAATATGTCGAAGAGATCGCATGATAGGGTGTCGACCTGCCTAAAGCCTCGCCTTGTACTAAATGGTTCGGTGAAATCTTTACCAATCTTTGCTGAGTATTTCGTGTCGGTTAGTGTCATTCTACAAAGGCTTGTCAGCCTAACAGGAATACCAGCTATGTCGGAGCAGTTTCCTCCGTATCGGGCTGTCGGAGACAGCCTTATAATCTACAAAGAGGTGGTAGGTGTCGATATTTTGTTTGCGTGGGTTTTCTCTACGATTTGTCATAATGTGAATATCTGGTCGATAGTCGATTTTCGGCCGTCGGTGTTGCTATAGTTAGTGTGCGAGCCTCTTGTACATGAGATCCTGGGTTCGATCCCTACTCTGACCACCTTAAAATTTCTTTCGGGGATAAATCTATCGAGGATTTAGCCATGAAAACGCTTCTCAAAATACCATTCGGAACCGGTGTAAAACTGTAGGTCCCAATCAGTGAGTATAAAACTAGAAAGCGCACAGCTCACTGGTTGTGTGAAGCTCTCCCCAATTCCTTCACGGGATGTAAAGAGATACCACACGCTGAAAAATTTTTATTTTTGTTGTTGTTTGGATGGTCTTTGTAGCTTGTAACAATTGTAGTATACTTGTGTCCAAACACATTGTGTTTGCTATTCAATATAACATGTTTGGGACACAATGATTAATGGGTTATAATTTATGTATTTGTGACCCAAATGTGGATTTGTTTGTTGAAAGGGGCTGAAAACAAAAACATGACAGACAATAAATGAACACAACGCAGCAGATCTGGAATTCAAGAAAGCAATGCTTGCAAACATGTACATAGTTCCGGCAATATGTTGTTGGTGCCGTTATTTTTCAGCGTGCATTTATTTATTTTATAGCTGATTTTCCAGGCCTACAGCCACATTGGACAATCCGTGTAGAAATTCACACGTCGTCAAACGCAGCAATACACCAGAGTAATCACGAAAAGTTGTGGCCGTCGGTAGTGCAATGGTTAGTGTGCGCGCCTCTTGTACATGAGATCCTGAGTTCGAACCCTGCTCTGGCCACCTAAAAATTTCTTTCGGCGGCGATCACCTCGCATAGTGTCGGCCACACTATCGAGTATTTAGCCAAGAAAACACTTCCTAAAATACCGTTCGGAACCGGCGTAAAACTGTCGGTCCCAATCAGTGAATATAAAACTGGAAAGCGCACAACTCACTGGTTGTGTGAAGCTCTCCCAAATTCCCTCACGGGATGTAATGGGAAACCATTTATTTATTTTATAGTTGATTTTCCAGGTCAACAACCACATTGAACAATCCGTCTAGATATTCACACGTAGTCAAACGCGGCACACATCTTGCAATCACCCGTTCGCACCAGAGTAATCATGCAAACACCCGATACATACGATACAGGGTGGCCCAAAAAAAGTCACCGGATGAAACGACATAATTTCATAATTTGTTTTTAAATGCTTATTTGGATCTGTATGTTTTTCCTCATTACTTTTTAAGATGATGTCGGTCAAGTGGTCGCCGCATTTTCAATTAACACGGCGTGAACTTCGGGCGATAAGTTCTCACACTATTGTCGGATATCCTCGTTGGCAGCTCCAAAGTATGTGGGTTGTTCATATAGACCCACGATTTCAAAAAAAACCAAAAGAAAGAAGTCTGGACCGGTTAAATCGTGAAATCTTGCCAGTCACTTACGTACATACAGTCAGAACCATATACATGTTTGCAAGCATTGTTTTCAGGACATGAAGAATTGCTACTTTTTTGCTTCTTTGTTGTGTGCCAAGTTTTTGGTTTTGCAGTTTTCAGCAAACAAACCCTCATTTGGTTCACAAAACATATTTTATAACCTCTTAATCATTGTGTCTCTAACATGTAATATTGTATAGAAAATACAATGTGTTTGGCCACAAGTATACTCAGTTTGTGATAATCTACAAACATGTTGTATTTGCCTCCAAACAACAAAAGATACAGATTTTTTAGCGTGTGCACATCTGCCAAAGGAGACATTAGGTGATCTGGAAACGCATCCTTTAAAATTCCCACTTTCACGCGAACTGTGTGGAAAATGGAATAACTTGATCTCCAGCCCCAACTTATCAATTTGCGGAAATAAAAGCTCATTGATAATGGGTCTGTATCGCTCAAAAGTCATAGCGCCAGTGTTGTCTACGACGTCCTTGAAAAAAGACCCGATGACAGCTCTTGGGTAAATGTAGCACCCTACAGTGACATTTAGTGGATCTAATGACTTTTCGTGAATGATACGTGGATTCTTAGTGCCCCCAGAAGTGCGAGTTTTGTTTGATTACGTATCCGTTCAGATGAAAATCGTCCACTGTGGATCCTTTAGGATCAGATAAGCGAGTGTTCAGTTTAGACGCGATTGAGGGACTGCCCACAGTAGCTGATGGACTGCCTGACGTCTGTAGGCGGTAATTTTCAAATCTTTCTGCAGAAACGACCCTGTACTAGCCAATCGTGTGCAATGTCATATGGTCCATGTTGATGGCTCATCTGCGCCAGCTAAAACCACAGCAACGATATTCTCATCGAAACAAGTACTACGAGGCCATTTGACGCCCCTTCTGTTACGTTTTTCTCCGGTCGCTTAGACGCGTGCAGCGAAACTGGCAGGACATCTGCGCCGAAATACACTTTTCACCGAAACCACAAACGAATTATTCAAAAAAAAAACAGCCACGAAAAAATATATCGTGTTCTTAAGGAGTATAGCGTTCCATGGCTTGTCGATGTGTATTCTGTATCTGTTTCCTATACAAATATTCAAACAAAACGGTCATTCGCAAAAGTTATAGAATCTTCCGACAAGGTGATACATTTTGGGTCACGCTGTATGAGTACGCCCTCTATAAGGCACACATTTTTCAAAATGCTTCGAGCGTAGTGGCCGCAATGGAAAGTCCAAAACATTCAGTTCACGACCAGTATTCATTCACATTCAACTTGAAGATAGTTTAGCCTTTTTATAAACCTCAGTTGTCTCCCTTGAATTGCCCTATTTTTGTTGAATCGAGTATTCGATTGAACTCATATTCTACATCACTATCATGCACATGACCTACAGCCATTTGAAATTAATATTACGAATTAATATTAACGGTTGCTTAAGTGATGTATTTCGAGCTTGTTGAGATAACCCTTTGAACAATCCCATATATCATTACGATGAGGTATATTTAATGATGTGTTTATGGCAATTCTCTCTAGATAATTGCAGATGTTTGAAGCCATATAACACATGTGATTACTCAACTTCAACTTAAAGAGGTGGATATAAATGAATGTAAATAGTAAAACAAATGAATGTGAACAAAATATACAGCTTAAATAAAATTTGATAAGTCAAAGGTCAGTCACAATTTAAAACAGGTATATATTACTTATATGGCCATCGGTTGTGCAATGGTAGTGCGCGTGGCTCTTGTATATGAGAACGTGGTTTCGATCCCTGCCCTGACCACTTTACATTTTGGTCGACAGCTGTCACCTCGCTTAGTGACGGCGACACTATCGAGTATTTAGCCATGAAAAATCGTCTCAAACTACCGTTCGTAACCGGTGTAAAACTGTACGTACCAATCAGTGAGTAAAAAACTACAACGCGCACAGCTCGCTGGTTGTGAGAAACTCTCCACAATCCCCTCATGGCATGTAATGGAAAACCATTTTAATTTTTTAAATATTAGGGAAATAATGTTGCTAACTGCAGTATTTTTCACTATCTTCATATTTGTCCTTTTGATGTTAAAGAGATCGAATGATTCTTCAAGAGATTATCTAGGGCCTTAATTGAAAACAATTCCAGGGCCAAATTTTACCGAAGATTTATTGATAGGAAAGAGACAGTTGATACCTTTTTTGCTACATGATAATTAGGAAATGCTCTTTCATTCACAATAAACCGCCAACATTTTTCTACTAAAAACAGCTCGTCAAGTTGTTTCTTGCATAGAAAACTCTGTGGTAATGTGTTTCAAGAGTCAAGACCCTACCAAGTCGTTCCTTATACAGGAAATGGTATAAAACCCCCGTTTCCAATTACACCCCATGAGGGAGAGCTTTGCACAACCAGTGAGCTGTGCGCTTTCTAATTTTTCACTCTGTGATTGGGAACTACAGTTTTACACCGATTCCGTATGGTATTTTGAGAAGCTTTTTCATGGCTAAGTAATCCATAGTGATGCCATCACTAAGCGAGGTTGCCATCGTCGAAGGAACTGTAAGGTGGTCAGAGCAGGGATCGAACCCACATTCTCATGCACAAGAGCCACGCACACTAGCGATTGCACCACTGACGGCCACCAGAAAAGGGTCTACCAAAACGATTTCCGTAACGAAAGAAGACTGTTAAGGTTTTATTTAGTATAGAAAACAGTCTGTCAAGTCGATTTTCATACAGAAACGAAACTATTGAACCGGTTATTTGACGTCGATTAACCGGTTAAACGGATTTTACGCAAATTGTGTTAATATCCTTAAAAAATTAATAATACTTAAATGATTTGAAATGAAATGAAATGATTGTCGAAGTTTAGTGAAATTTTGGAATTAAGAAACATGATTTCTATTGTGAAATATAATATGCTTCAATAAGCTCTAAATGAAATATCTAAAAAAAAAATTCAAAATGATTTTATGACTTGAATCAGAATTAATAAAAAGCATTTTTTCCCAAATTTCAAAATTAAAATTATTTGATATTTAAATTTGAATATGATTTTCGATTTTAAATCAGTTAAATGCGAATTTGAATAAAACTTTTAAATTTTATATTAAACACGCATTCCAAATTGGAATATGGTATATATTTTTTAAAATGTGATGATTTATTCCACCTTTCGTATTATATTTCAAATTAAAATGTTCGAGGGTTGTTTTGTCTTGAATATTTCGCTATCCATTGGGTAGCATCGTCAGGACGATAAGCACAATTATTAATTAAAAATGTAATTAAAATTTTTAATTTCGTTATTTTTCATTTAATTTTTAATTAATAATTGTGTTTATCTTCCCGACGATGATACCCAATGGGTAGAGAAATATTGAAGAATAAAATAGACCTAACGCACGAACATTTTAATTTTAAATACATATATAAAAAAAAACCGTTTCCTGTTACATCCCATGAAGGGATCGGGGAGAGCTTCTCACAACCAGTGAGCTGTGCGCTGTCTAATTTTTTATTCACTGATTGGACCCTACAGTTTTGACACCGATTCCGAACGGTATTTTGAGAAGCTTTTTCATGGCTAAATACTCGATAGTGTCGCCGTCACTATGCGAGGTGACCGCCGCCGAAAGAAGTTTTTAAGGTGGTCAGAGCCCAGGATCTCATGTACAAGAGGCGCGTACACTACCCATTGCATTAATTACGTTTTAATTTTTATTTAAAATTAAAACGCAATTAATTAAATACAGTTGTGAAATATTAAATGGTCGCTAAAAAGTGTATTGTAAGTTCTACATGTGTAATTTAATTTAAAGCAAAAAGACCCGAAAAAACGGGTTGCACCGGTTTGTGGCAAAATAAAAAACCGAAAACCGGTTTCGTGGAAAATTGATTTTTTGAACAAACTTGAAACCGGTTTCTTGAAAAATTGATGTTTTGAACAAACTTGAAACCTGTTTCTTGAAAAATTGATTTTCCGAACAAATCGAAAACCGGTTTCTAAAAAATTCCGGTTTTTGGACACTCTATGTGTTACCCATACACATCGCCATAAGAAATGGGCAACGGTTATTTACCCATTACCCACAGGGTATGAAATAAATAAATGGCAGTTATCCACGACACTGTGGAACTACCCATCCCGATCACCCATAACCCACAGGATAGTGGGAAAATAATAGCTAGTTACTCACGAAAATAGTGACTTACGCATCACATTGGAACTCTACCTCATCAACTGGAACTCTAAATTAAAGAACAGAGGTGGTATTTACCCATCCATGTGTAACCTACACACATCGCCGTGGGAAATGAGCAAGTCTACTATATTTGCGAATGTGTTTGGATAGAAGTCTACTAAATATATTTGCGAAAGCCAAAAACAAGATATATTTCCATCCAACAAACAAAAAAGAACATTTTTTGAGCGTGTAGTTCCGAACGGTTTTTGAGAAGCTCCTCGCGGCGAATTACTTGATAGTATCGGCGAGATGACCGGTGTCGAAATAAATTTCAAGTGGTCAGAGCAGGGACCGAAACCACGTTTTCATTCCTCGATACACAGAAATCAGAACCAAAACCTAAATATATATAATAATAAAAAACTTAAATCAAAAGTGGATGAAATTTTAAATTATCACTTAGTATTAAACATAAAGCCCTCTAAAATTAATTACGTCAATGCGTTTCCATAATATGACAATTTCAATACAGCCACCGCAGCAACGATTTTATGACTTCAATTACTAAAAATTTACACATCAAAAATATTTTTGGAACGAAGTTCCTTATCGCACGTTTCGGGATGGGGGCTAAATGAATTAAACAACTTTTATTTTAACACTATTATGCTACAACCCACTATTGTCAACTATTTTGTTGACTTTTGCTTTGGTTTGTGTCTAGACTTACGACTTGGATCATAGAGAAAGAAATTAACTAGATGTCTCACATATGTTGGAAAATTTCTTGTTTAATAGGAAGTTTTCTAGGTGGAGCCTATAACCAATATTTAGTATATATTGGTTTGTATCTAGACTAACATATTTTGGAAAACATATTTAAACAAAGTAAATTTTCTGAAAAAAATACCTATTCGTACTCATAAACAAAGTACCTTTTCTAAAAAAAAATACCTTATCTTTGCATAAAAAAGTAAATTTTTATACAAATCTACGTTTTTATAAAAAAAAGTAATTTTTTTTTAAATAAGTACTTTTTCTTAAAAAAGTACATTTTCTTACAACAAATTGCCTTTTCTTAGAAAACTACCTTTTCTTTCAAGAGTACCTTTTATAACTTTTCTTGAGATAAGTACCTACACTTAAAAACGTACCTATACTTGAAAAAATAAACAATTCTAAAAAAACCCCATTTCTTAAACAAAAAAAAACTTTCTCCAAAAAACACCTTCTCTTAAAGAAAAAACCTGTTCTTACAAAAATTCCTTGTCTTAAAGTACCTATTCTTAAAAATAAAATAATACCTTTTCTTTTCTTCGTTTTCCTTGAGATAAGTAGCCTTTCTGAATTCAAGTACATTTTCTTAAAAAAATAACCTTATTCTAAAAAGAGTACCACTTCTTTAAAAAGTACCTATTCTTAAACAAAGTTCTTCTTTATAAAAAATCATACTCTAATGGCTTTTTCTTCCACAATTTAATTCTTCTTAAAAATAGTAACTTTTCGTAAAAGAAACATTAGCTTTTAATAAAAGAAGTACTTCTCGTTAAAAAAGGACATTAAATATAATATATATTCTTACAAAAAGGACCTAAAAATATACTTCTTAAAAAAAATGTTCTTAAAGAAAGTTTATCATTTTACAAAAAGTAAAAAATTTATTTTTTTAAATCGCTAAAACTAAAACTTTCTCTAAAACTAAAACTTTGTCTATATAAAGTGGTCACATTTATTAAAAAAAATCGCTAAAATTAAAAAATCGGGTAAGCCAGGGTAAGACATTACCCACGGAATACGAACCCTGAGAACAAAGCGTTTTCATTGTTGAGAAATATTTCAAAAATATTGAAGGGTTTTCGAAGAAAGTCATCTGCATCGATGAGGCTCATTTTCATCTTGATGGCTCCGTTAAATGTCAAAATTTCCGCGTATGGGGTTCAGAAAATACAACAGTGAGTGTTGAGAAAGAAATGCGCTTCAACAATGTGTCATTGTTTGGTGTGGATTTTGCGCTGTGTCCATCATCGATTAATTTTTCTTCGAAAATGCGGCTGGTCGGGCAAAAGCAGTTAATGGTGATCTGTTGCGACATGATAATCTAGTTTCGTTGTTCCTAAAGTTATATTACACTAAATCTTGGGTGAACTCTGCATCAGACTTTTCAAATAAGTGACAACCGATTCCCTCTTCGTATAGAAAGTATTGTGGAGTATGGAACTGTCGAGTACTTTCATAAAAATACAATCGAATACCTCTTTGTAAACTATATATGCTGGCGATGACACCCTTTTCACATAGAAAAGATAATACCAAGTTATTTTTCGTGAATACGTAAATCTTGTAAAACTCGCATTTTTCAATTTCAACTCGAAAAACAGCTGATTTTGGTCTGTAATTTGTATGTTTGCACGGGCTATACGACATGCGATAGAACGAAATATCGAATTACTGAACTTTCAAGTGCAATCAAATTGAGAAATTTCTATTGAATTTTATAGAGAAACATCTGGTAACACTTGTGTGTATGTAGGTAACCCAAAACAACATTACAACAACAACCAGCTCCCAATTAGAATTTCGCAACAACAACAGACACGAATTGTGACACATCAAGAGACACCACACAGCCAAAGAGTTAGAGAGACATAGAGAAACAAAAACAACGTTTATGGTGATACCTTTGACAGTGGAGAGCGACTGCCAAATCATTTATTATACAAAATGTATTTAACTTCTTTACTGTTAAAAGTAAACACAACTATTACTAACACAAAAGCTTTTAATTATGTATAGAAATACATAATAAAATTAAAAATAAAATAAAAAAACAATATACAAATATTTTTTCCAAGGTTGCTGGAGTAGTAAAATACACAGAGAGAGAGCATCACAAAGAGAATGAGAGAAACATATGAGAAAGAAAACTATAAAACAAAAAACAACAAAAATTATGTCAACAGCTGTTTGGGGCTTTTTAATGATGAACGTTTTGGTGCCTTTTTGTTGTTTTGTTTTCGTTTTGCTATTTATGAAGAAACACGCATTTACTTTACTCATGTGTCCAGCAAAGGAGAGATGGAGCGAGAGAGATAGAGAGAAATATAATAATAAGTTACGAGAGAGAATATAGGCAAGAACACGAATAGCAATTGGGGATAGAGATATAAAGTATTGTAGGTGTAGCATTATTTAATATTTAGCATTTTTTTTAGTGTAAACACGAGAGAAACTGTTAAGTTTCCAATGCAAATTTTTGCATTTGTGTTTTATCCGAGACACTGGGATTTGTGTGTGTCGATTGGATATGGGATCGCAACGTTCATTTGTCAAATATTTATGCGTACATACATATGTATGTGCATTATATGACGTACTCAGAGGTTAATTGATCTAACTTCACAAAACAAAACGTTGAGAAAATTTAAAAAAAATTTTGGGAATTATATATTACCAATGTGAGTCCTAAAAATACAATAACACAAGTAAAAAATCACATGAGCAATCCCCGGTTGGAACGAAGTTCTTTTCGCTATATAAAGTGTTTTTCAACAGAGACGCTACAAAAGTAAATCGATAGGGACAGCAAACGACGCCATATTTTTCCCGCTCTTTTGATATTTCTCTTCAGTAAGGTTTGCCATTTCATCATGGAAAGATATACGAGCCAACAACGAGTCGAAATTATTAAAATTTACTAACGAAATTTGGAGTCAGTGGCCTCAACTTTAAGAGCGCTACGTCCAACTTCTGAATTCTGAATTTCATTTCTGGCTGAACGGCTTCGTCAATAAGCAAAATATGCGTTATTGGTCAGACAGCAATCCACACGAAATCTATGAGTCATCATTGCGTCTCGAAAAAATTACGGTTTGGTGCGGTTTATGGGCCGGCGGCGTCATTTGGCCGTACTTCTTCCGTGATGATCAAGACCGGCACATTACTCTGAATGCGAATCGCTACCGTTCAATGATAACCGAATATTTTTGGCCCCAATTGGATAGTATGGACTTGGAGGACATGTGACTCCAACAGGACGGCGCCACAAGCCACACAGCGAATGCCACAATCAATTTATTGGAAACCAAGTTTGGTGAACGTGTTATCTCACGAAATGGCCCAGTCGATTGGCCGCCTCGGTCGTGCGATTTGACGGCGTTAGATTATTTCCTGTGGGGCTACGTCAAGAGTCTATGTTCTATGCCAACACGCCAGCGACGATTGATGAATTTCGTACGAATATCGAACGTGAAATTGCAGCAGTATCGGCTGATATGTGCTTGAAAACCGTCGAAAATTGGGTTCAGCGTCTGGACTTCTGCAAGCGTGCCCGTGGTGGCCATGCAAAAGAAATCGAGTTCCATACATAATGGCATCGAACGTACTTTCGCAGGAATAAAGAATTTTATTGGTATCTAAAACCGGTTTTGTTTTATTTAAAACTACTTTTGTTGCGCTCTTATTGAAAAACTCGTTATCATGAACTTGTTAGTTCCTACACGCCTAAGGCGTCCGTAGAAAAATACGATAATTTAAATATATCTTTAAGAAAAGATACTTCTTGTAAAATGATAAACTTTTTTTAAGAATATTTTTTGTTAAAGAATGTATTTTTTATTAAGTATATTTTTAGGTCCTTTTTGTAAGAATATGTATTATATTTCCCGAAAAGGTCATTTTTTACAGAGAGGTACTTCTTTTATTAAAAGCTAATGTGTTTTTTAAGAAAATGTACTATTTTTAAGAAGTACTTTCTGTAATAAAAGCCATAAGAGAACGAATTTTTTTTCGAAGAAGTACATTTATAAGAACAGGTACTTTTTAAAGAAGTGGTACTCTTTTTAGAAAAAGGTTACTTTTTTAAGGAAATGTAGTTATTTGCAGAAAAGATACTTAGCTCAAGAAAAGAAAAAAAAAATGTACTTTTAAGAAAAGGAATTTTTGTAAGAAAGGGTATTTTTTTAAGAGAAGGTATTTTTTTGAAGAAAATTAGTTTTTTTAAGAAATGGAAATTTTTTTATGATTGGTCCTTTTTTTAAGAATAGGTACATTTTTAAGGGTAAGTAAGTAAGTAGTATCTCAAAAAACATTATTTTCTTTCACAAAAAAGGTAGTCTTTAAAGAAAAGGTAGTTTTTTAAGAAAAGGAAATTTGTTGTAAGACAATTTTGTTTTTTAAGAAAAAGTACTTATTTAAGGAAATATTATATTTATTTAAGAAAAGGTACTTTTTGTAAGAAAATTTAATTTTTTTATGCATAGATACATTTTTTTGAGATAAGATATTTTTGATATAAATATAAAGATATAAAGGTTAAATAAATATAAAGATAAGAAGGTGCTTTATTTAAGAATATGAATAGGTATTTTTTTGATAAAATTTACTTTTTTTAAGAAAAGTCACTTATTTAAGAAAATTTTCTTTCCGATGTTCTTTTCATTTTATCGATCTTTGAAAGTTTAAGTTTTTCAATCATAATCTGGTTCAAGATCATTTTCTCCATTAAAAATAATTTTTAATAGAGAAAGTTTATAAAAAGAACAAGTGAAATTGATTATTTCGGTGGATGGTTGGGAATATAGCTATTTCGATGTCCAACAAGGCATCTCATCAGCTCCCTTCTCCACAAGTATTTAGGTATATCATCACACATTATAAGGATAAGCAATCCTCAAATTAACGAGAATTGTTTCAACAACACCTACTAGTGCGAAAATATCCAAAACAATACTCTGCCGAAATCATCAATATTCACAACTTCTTGTCTATGTAGGCTTTCATTGAAAGCCAATGCATAGGATGTTGTTGTTTCAAAGTAGAAACAACGATTGCCATGAGATGTATTATATTTTCTTTTTTAAACTTCTACAACTTTGGCTTTTCTTAATTTACCTTTTATTGGGTTCAAAACTATAATATATAAGTATACTAAATATTGGTTACAGGCTCCACCTAGGAAACTTCCCATTAAACAAGAAATTTCCCAACATATGTGAGACATCTAGTTAGTCCAGACACCAACCAAAGCAAAAGTAAACAATATAGTTGATAATAGTGGGTTTGTAACATACACACAGAGAAGAGATTCGTTGTCACAACTAAATATATTTACAGTCAACTAAAATTTGGCGGTTTCTTGGACAATCACATTATGCAGTTGTGATTACCAATAATTGTGTTCTTTATCACCAAATGTTGTGCATATCAATTGAATTGTAATTCAGTTTTGGTTGCAAGAACTGAAATATTTAGTTGAAGCCGTAGCAATAATAAATAAGTGTGATCTGTTAATCGAGATGTAGTTGTAGCAATCAAATTATCCCGTAGTGGTGAATATTCTATTCACAGTGGGGGAAATTCGAAAAAGGGTCCCGAAACTGAAAATCTTAAATTACGCGATTCTGAAATACTGCTGGAAATTGGGGATAGTAAATTCGAAAAGTGCACCTCAAGGGCTATCAGTGGGTATATACAGTGCTGTCTGGTTAGAGTGAACCCCCGATGCAATGAACACCCCGTTGGAGTGAACACCAGAATGATTACATAGACTACTCTGTAGAGTGAACAGTCATGAACCTCGATTGAGTGAACATACTTTATAGCATAAGGGTATCGAATGGGCAGAGGCTAATACATACAACAAATTTCGCGAATATACAGGCACTACATTGCCTTCGCGATCAAGCAGTGCAAATATCGGTACGGAACCCAAAAAAACAAACAAATATTACCAATTTTTTCCAGGCTGAAATTTAAACTTCAATATTACATACAAATAAATAAAATGTATAACCTATAAATGGATTTAAAATGCATTTTTAAATAAAATAAATTGAACCTTGATTTAGTGAACAACCTGGGTATTATGAAATCGCCCTGCAAAAATTAGTTCACTCTACCCAGACAGCACTGTAGTTGGTTCGTGGTTGAAGCCGCATTTGGCCAGTGTTTATTATGTACTTTAAAAACTTGAAGTTTTTGAACGACAAAATTATATACTTTACAACATGTCTTTGAATTACTACATTAACAATATAAATTCCGAATATATATGCTTTCTAATTTCTAAATTTGACTTTAAAATATTGTTCTAATCGGCTAAAAAGTAATTATTTTTATATATTCTCCCATTTTAAGCGCTTTAACATAGCTCTGTTAACACAATAACAGTGGTCAGCTAACTGAAGTGGTTTGTGTCTTTGCTAGTTATATTCGAATTTATCTTCACGCACATATTTTTTTTTTCATTTAGCCCCGATCCCGCAACGTGCGATAAGCAACTTCATTCCAAAACTTCGGTCCAAAAATATTTTCCCATTACATCCCATGAAGAGATAGGGGAGAGATTCTCACAATCAGTGAGGTGTGATTGGGGAACCTACAGGTTTTACGTCGATTCCTAACAACTCTTTCGAGAAGCTTTTAGTAGCATGCGCGGATTTTTTGCTTTTTGCTTTTTCTAATTCTTATTTATTGGAAATCTTAGAATGGGTAATATGTGGAGTTAGATCATTTGCCATCGAAGCAGCTCGTGTGCAACGATATCTGAATATAATGTAGATTTAAAGCGTTTTCTAATGCAAATATAATTTATCTATTCTATTCGTTCAGAATATTTTAAATCATGACATATGCGTTCAGATATTTTACACTCAATACAAATCCGCTGACGAGAGTTAGTAATCTTAATAATAACAACTCAGATATGATGCTATTTTGTTTTATAACCGAGCCGTAAAAAGAAGATGCCTTCCAGCATGCCCGCAAAGGCAGCCAGAAGGCGCACCCTACAAATGCAATCGTCATTCCAAAATAATATAGGGCGCGATATGAAGGCAATGGCTGCACGTTTCCCTTATCATGGTAGGACTTCTAGCTTGCTTGCAGAGAAAAAACTTCAAGAAGGCCTTCCGTTTCAGGCCTTCTGGTAGGCCTGCTAATGGAAGGTTTCTTAAGAGGTCTGTGAAGGCCAGCAAAACAATTATTTCCATATCTCTAATGTTCAGATATTTCCACGTCTCCTAGCTAAATTATTAATCCAGTATTTTAACAGTACAAAGTTATTTTTTAAATCTGCAGCCTCAGGAATAGAGCACGCGACCTAAGCATTTATAGTCGGACGAGTTAATTACGCGGCTACCGCATGTTATAATTTTTCTATGATGAACTGCGAACATGTGGAAAGACTGATTTTTATGGGCATTGCCTTTCTTTAACTGGGCTACCAACAGGCCTGTATAAAGAAGGGAAATTCCCATTCATATGAGCGAGCATCCATATGAATGTAGACAAGCCTGTACGGCTGCGCGGGATTACCAATATGATAAACTGCAAACAAGATATATTGCACAAAAAAAGACAAACTTTAATTATTTCGAGAGTAATCTGTCATCCACTACTAGGCCTGCATAGAGAAGGGTCTACGATCATCCACTTTGCCTACCACAGGTATGGCTGCCAAGATACCTGTTTAAGGATGGCAAGTTTGCCGCTTACAGGCAGTCTCTTCCGAGGCCTTCTTTTTGAAGCGAGATGGAAATGTGTAACGAATTTTTCCTTTGTCTAATAAAAGGAATACGAAGGCACAGTTGAATGCCAGCAAACTGCCACAGAAGGCATAATTTTGAAATGGCACGAGATCATAACAGTCACTTTTAGAGATATACTTATCGCATTTCTGGAGGTAGAGTGCAAAACTTTAATTATTTTATGAATGGTTTGGTCCCTCAGATCCAATAATAGATTGTCTGTTTGCCGTAGGAACCCTCTTGGTGCCGGAAGTCTAAACACACTCAAAACATAAAAAAATGTTGCCAACCTATCACCAGACAATTTGTTTGCTATAACAGCATATTTCCAGACATAAAAATAATAAAAATCCGACCACATGTTTGTGAAAACAACAAACATATGTCTGCTGAAACAGCAAATAGCTGTGGAGAATCCAAGAACAGATCATCAGCTATGGAGAACTCAAATACAGTTCAGCAACTGCATCCACTTACGTTTATAGTCGGGTGGAATGAGTCTCCCGAAATAAATAATCATTGGTTACGGTTTCTTCTGTGGATAATGCGGAGGATAATACTTCTTTGCAGTGCCAATTAGTCCCTCATCTTTCCTTATGAAGGCATTGGAGTAGATGATTGAGTCATATCTGCGAACAACCTGGTACTTCTTAGCTGCCTACATGGCAGCACTTACCTAAGTTTCTTGAGAAAAGTACAGAGCATGGAAATGGTGTATATCAAGGGTCCCCTTTGCACAACCCTGAGTGCTTTGAGGATATCCTTAAGTAGTCACCGCTAGATTGGCTGGTAAGCCAAATTGCTGCAATGTCGACAATCCACCTAAAATATTCTTAGCGATGGGCCACCAGCCAATATGGGCATGGGACGATTTTAAGTGATCTGCAGCAATCTACCTTTGAGAGCAAGTTCTTGATTTATATTCCGGACAGGCAGGATTAGAAGAGATGCATACCAAGGATCTAATTACCGCATCAGTTTCGAATCGCAATCTGGATCACGAAAGTGTTTTTAATGACCAGTTTTTAAGTGGGTAGTTAACTATCGGATTACTTAATCTTAATTAAAAGTTAATTAGAGGTTAACTTTGCATTTTGATTTTCAGTGGTGAGTTAATACAAGTCGCCATATTGTTAACGATTATGGCAACCCTTGTATTCTTATTGAAAATAACACCTGTTTTGGGAGAAAAACCAAAACAACAAAGGGGAACAAACAAAATGGAATTATGTAAAATAAGAAATAGATGCATAAAATCGAAGTCATTTTAAAAAAAATTTGTAAAAAACTATATAGGCGCAACAATTTAACGATATAGACTTAACGTATGTGTACAAATACGCAAATCAGAAACATGTATTTTATACAATCTTCATTTCTCACTTTGACAGTCAGTGATTTGATTGTCAAAATCATATGGTTCTGACTAAAAGCTAACCAACCAGCATTGGATGGTTAAATCATAGTTAAACAATAACTGAAAAACACAATTCGATGTTTAACCACAATTTAACTAAGAAACGAAGATTAGCCACTGACTGCAAAATTAGCCATAAGTGGTCAAGTAGTTGATATCTTCTTAAGAACTATTAATGAATAAATATTGATCCTCTGATGAGTTGATGCATACAACTGCTCCTTAACGTTGGATTCAAGTGTCCGTTTTATTGCATTTCCAAAATACTGATTGCAATACGAAATGGATACTGCCAGTTGATACCAGGTTATAGAAGATATATATTTATGTCATCACCGTATTGGGCCAGTCAGACTGCTATAAACTCTCTGCAATCGGTACTCCTGACTTCCAGAACTCCTCACAACTGCTGCGCATTCCTAATTGGGATCCGCCTTATATAGGTGCAGGGAGTCAAGAACATTCCCGGAAACATAAATTAGGGATCATCTTAGATTAGGGATCATCATTAGGGCCATAGAGCATGTTGGTATACTTCCTCCTGCAAGCAAGTACATGCTTAAAAGCGAAGCTCTCAGGCATGCGAATGTTAGATAGCCTGGAGCCACAAAATTCAGGATTACCAGACACGTATGTATGTATGTCCAAGTTATAATCTGAATCATACGCTAAACTTGATATCCAGTCATAGACAAGATGTCCTTATGTTAGTAGCTGTAATCACTGGAAGTTGTTTAATAGGTATACACTCGTTTAGATTTGGAATATCACGTCATGATTATTGCAGAAGCTGTTGGTTTGATAAGGGGACGAGAGCATCGAACCCCTCATTTGTTACTGCCCGGCCAGTGGGATGAGTAGGAGACAATAACGAGGATCTTAACTTATGTCAAATCTAACAGACATTCTGGAAGTTAAGCTAAATGATCTTAGGAAATTTTTGAAGAGTACTAATTGGTTCGGCAGGGATTAATGTACGTCTCTTCTCTAGTCACATTCTGGTATATCGGGATGAGGAATAGCAAGGTTTGAATGCTCGTTAACCATACCAGGTCAATTTATAGATTCAAAGGTGGGTATGGAATATGACGTCCCTTGGTGTTACAACGGTCTTTATTGGACTAAGTAAGTCAATAGTGACAGTTACTTCTGCTTAACCTAATCTTACATGACTAGGGTAACCATTCAATTAATCACTATTCGGTTAATCGATTATTCGTGTTGTAAAATTAACCGAATATTTTAATAATTAATTTTTCGAGTAACGATTAACTCAAACAAATCAGTGCGATTAATCGATTAATAAAATATAAGTACATGTTAATGGCAAGCAGTCCGTCTTGAAACATTCCTACAATTTTATTCGAATAATCGAATAATTTGATTACGTTTTGTTCAGTTACTTGTCAGATTGAGATTTACGATTAACGATTAACCAATTAATCAAAAACCCCGATTAAATCTGTACCCTATACATACATGACCTTCTCGCAATCAATGAGCTGTACACTTTACACGCGACCTGGCCAAAAAATTAATTTTCGAGTTATGGCCGATTCTGACGTAGAAAAGTATGCTAACTAGACTGACATGGTTACATCTAAAAACCTTTTTTCGCAAACTAGGTTCCTTTATTCATTCCAAGTCATATAATTATACTCATTGATTGGGACCTACGGTTTTACTCCGGTCCCTAATGGTTTTTCAGAAGCACTTTCATGACTAATTACTCGATAGTATCGCCGTCACTGTGCGAGGTGACCGTCGTCGAAAGAAGTGTAAAATGTCGCGTACGGTAACCATTGCATGTTGAAATGTTGCGTAGCAAAATCGGCAATTTTAAATTGCGGTATTAAAATGGACGATTTTGACAAGTTAAAAAATGGACGGACGGTTGACATGAAGACACAATAAATACTAAAAATTCCAATGGATTTCGTATTTCACTTTATATTTTCAAATGATACCCCTTCTTTTGATTATCGGCACATTCGGGTAAAAATTAATTTAAAACGAAACCCTACTTCATCTCCTAAATTAGGCAATATTCCAAAACCATTGACGTCAGATCCAATGGAAGACATAGGGTGTACTGGTTTTCTAATTGTTTATTCAAATTTAATTGAATAACTTGGCATTATAATACGTATAAGTGCATTTCTTCAAACTTAAAACAAAGATAAATAGTCGACCTATTGATTGCCCTCTTGAAAACAGCAAACAGATATTAATTTATAGCCAAGTCTGCAAATACTGACTACGTAAGGTTAGTACACATCTTTTCTAAGTAAAGAATATGTCAAAAATAAATATAAGATTATGTGAATCAATTAACTTGTGCGAGTTTTTTCTTTATTTGTAACCCGATTTAAAAGATTTTGGTTGTTTTTGAGATTCTACGAAACTGCACAAACGAAAAGCATGTTGAGTCGCGTGTGGTGTCTCCAACCGTTACAAAGATATTTGAAATCAAAAGTTTAGAATGTAAATTATTGCACTGACTTTGTTTAGTTTTTTGGTAATAATGCAGTCGGTGGTGCAATGGCTAGTGTGCGCGGCTCTTGTGCATGAGAACGTGGGTTCGATCCCTGCTCTGACCACCTCACATTTTCTTCGACGACGGCCACCTCGCTTAGTGATGGCGACACTATCGAGTAATTAGCCATGAAAAAGCTTTTCAAAATACCGTTCGGAACCAGTGTAAAACTGTTGTAGGTCCCCAACAGTGAGTTAAAAATTAGAAATTGCACAGCTCGCTGGTTGGGAGAAACTCTCCCCAATCCCTTCATGGGATTTAATGGGAAACCATTTCTTTATTGGTTTGGGAAACATTTTCTTTACTCTCTCAGTAAATTATTGACATTTGGTGTGTTCCAGATGGGCGGTTTGAAGTTGTAAAGTATTGCTTTAATAATACCAGATAGAGGAAATGGCTTAAACAATAAATCAGCAACGGCAATTCGGTTTGTGCGTTAACATTTTTGTGTAAATACACAATAAAATATAACAAAAAAATCCAAAATACTTTTAATTTTCAGTTTTTCATCAAAGGGACACGAAAAATTTAAGTCAACAATGTTTGTAATTAATAATAGTGTAAAAGGAAATGTCAGATGAGAACAATGGCAGCTCTATACGTCATTACTCTATGGTATAAACTGTATCATATGATTTTTAAAAAAAGCTAGTGCTAGAACTATCAAAAAATAGAAAACAGCATTTAAAAAAATTAAGGGTAGTATTCTAAAAGCCCCGATAGTGAACATAAACGCAAAACCCAACGCGAACGCCAAAGTCAAAAAATTCTAGATTATACATGACTTCGCGCTTGCGTTCGCTTAGACCCCTTTCACACTCGGCAAGTTACTTGCCGGAATAAATTCTGTACCTCAAATTTATTCCCCTAACCCGACCTTACCTCTGTCATCAACAAACCAATACTTGGGCAAGAGACTTGCGCAAGTAACTTGCCGAGTGTGAAAGGGGTCTTACGAAAGCTGTCACTGACATTTGTGGTTTATAGAGTTGCCCAACTAAAATAAAAAGTAATAGATTAGAAAAAGTTGCCTTGTGTGAACTGCACACAATGAACACAATTAGAAAAGATAGATCTACCTCAACAGATCAACAGATTTTAATAATGCTATTGTGTATAAAACTACAAATAACAACAATATTTAAGGATATCGACATAAAGTGTGTAACAACCCTAGGATATCGTATTTTGGATTGCAATGTCGAATAAACTTTCCAATCTATCCAACTATTTCCAACTATTGTAGTCTTTGCACAAAACACGTGTTTTAGTTTAATAATGTCTTAACGTAAACTAGTCTTTAATTTTTTAATCATAATTACAATAGTTTTGCACCCCATTATTTATTTGAACTTTCCATTTCTAATTTTATTAATCTAAATATTAATTTCAGTGACTAAACAATATACGATAATTTTGAATTATTTATTTTTTAAAAATTTGAGCTCTGTCCGTCGATTACATTTCAGTCAAAATTGGCAACTACTTATTACCAATGAAATGCAGAATACTTCCATCTGCCCATCCGCGCTGGAATATTTTCTTTAAATTTGTAACTTCGTCAACTAACGCGAGCAAGTGATCGAAAACGTTGCGCTGTGTTTTATAAACTAAATAAAGGGTCCGCCAAATAACTTTTTTTTTTTTGAAAATGCTATAACAAAAAACTACTGAATATTTTCTCAAATTTCTTTTTTTATTTGAAAGTACAATCCTTCCGGTTAATAATGGAAAATAATTCCATTGAATTTTTAAGCACATTATCGATTGTGTGCAGCTGTATCGATTGTGTGCAGCTGTATTTCACCAATGGCTTCACGAATATTGTCCTTTAAAGCGTTAGTTGTATCTGGCTTGTCGGCGTAACACTTATCTTTGAGGGCAACCCACAAATAATAGTCCAACGGTGTCAAATCGCAGCTCCGAGGTGGCCAAACGACATCAGCTCTGCGGCTGATAATGCGATCTTCAAAAACAGGGCGCAAAACATCGAGTGTAGCTTCGGCTGTGTGGCACGTAGCGCCGTTCTCTTGAAACCAAATGTTGCCCATATCCTCCTCTTCAATTTTTGTGAACAAAAAGTCGTTCAACATGGCCCGATAACGATCGCCATTGACTGTAACGGCCACTCCTTGCTCATTTTCGAAGAAAAAATGGCCCAATTATGCCTCTGGACCAAAATCCGCACCAAACAGTGACTCGTTTTGGGTGCATCGGCTTTTCAATGTATGCCTGCGGGTTTTCTGTGCCCCAAATGCGACAATTTTGCTTGTTTACATACCCGCCAAGATCAAAATGAGCTTCATCTGAAAAGATGATTTTTTTGGCAAAATCGGCATCTTCTGTAAGTCGATCGCAGGCCCATTTTTCCCATATTTCCCAGCGTTGTTTAAGCGTATACACAACCATATTCGCTCAGCGGAAGGATAAAGCTAATTATCTGTCAAATCAGACATGAGCTAAGTGTTACTCTTCACGAAATAAGCACTAGTTGAAAAAAAAAAATGTTAGATGGCGGACCCGTTATAAAAAACCCACCCAAAACAATTTTGTATAAAACCCATTAAATAACGTAACACAACGCAGGTAGTCACGGAATAGCTGTACCTTTTTATAAACTACCAAAACGACAAAAGTAATGCGAAGTGACTGATTCACGACTTATAGAATTTCACCCTAAGTCTTATCAAAAGTTGTAGAGTTGTGTTCACCTTCTCGGAATAAGTATTATTGTGCGCTGCCGCTTAACGGGTTAAGGGCTGTATTCATTTTTAAGGACATTTTTGTTACCATAACAAGGACACTTGCGTAAAACACAGCGAAAATGTCGTGAATTGAAATTTTCGGTCACGTTTCATTTGCTTGATACTCAGTTCACAGGGTTGTTATTCCAAAGTTCTTTCGCACAAAAATAATTGTTTGCGACCGGAATTTTGACATTTCAATTATTTTTCCAAACAAAAATAACACCGCATTCGTAAAAATAAAATCGATTCCGAAGACGAATTAGGAAATATTTGCAAGGTAAATCAGAGATAGGTGGTAACTCTCGCAACAAAACTTTCCGTATGAAATTTCCGACAAAATTTCTTACGAAAACGACACAAAACTGAATACCGGACTTTAACTCAGAGCATTTAGTGTGTGCGTGGCCGTCGGCAGTGCAATGGTTAATGTGCGCGGCTCTTGTGCATGAGATCCTGGGTTCGAACCCTGCTCAGACCACCATAAAATTTCTTTCGGCGGCAGTCATCTCGCATAGTGACGGCGACACTATCGAGTATATAGCCATGAAAAAGCTTCTCAAAGCTTCCCAATCAGTGAGTGAAAACTGGACAGCGCACAGCTCAATGATTGTGAGAAGTTCTCCCCTGTCCCTTCATGGGATGTAATGGGAAACCATTTACATATTTAGTGTGTGCGAGCTGTATCTTGACCCAAAACAATGACGAGTGCAAACTTCCATATTAATGAAATCGTTTGTGCTACCTGTTAAACAGGCAGCTGAGGGCATCACTTCGAATTGATTTGGCAGCCACCCTTAAAATATACACTTCTGTATTGTTTCTGATTTGGTTAGAAGTACCAAGCCCACAAATATATCAGAAACATCTGGAGCGTCAGAGTCAATTTAGCGCTATTCAGTTTTTATGAAATTTTTCTTCCCATTACAAGTACGTGCGTAAAGATTTGTTCACTTTTCGTTTGCTTGGTACTCAGTTCTTCGCGAAAATTTCACAAACAAATTCAAAAACAGTGTTGTTATGCCAAAGTTATTTCGCACAAACACAATTGTTTGGAACCGGACTTTTGATACTCCAATCATTTTTACAAACAAAAGTAACAGATTCCGTGTATAAAAAGCAGCGAAAATGTCGTGAGTTGAACATTTCGTTCACTTTTCATTGGCTTGGTACTCAGTTCACAGGGTTGTTATGCTAAAGTTATTTCGCACGAATGCAATTGTTTGGGACCGGAATTTTGATATTTGAATTATTTTTACAAACTTCAGAGGAATTAAGAATATCTGCAAGGTAAATCTGAGATAGGTGGTAACTCTCTCAAGAAATTTTTCCGTATGGAGAAAAATGCCAAAATTTCTTACGGAAATTTCACAAGAACTGACTACCACGGAGCCTTTGCTGTGTGTGACCTATATCTAATTAATCCAAACAAATTGTGTAGGCGTCGCTCGACCTTGACCCAATACAATGCCGTGTGCAAAATTGCATTCAAATGAAATCGTTTGTGCTACCTGGTTAACAGGCAACTGAGGGCCACACTGGGCATCACAGAATTGATTCTGTGGCCACCCTTAAAATATACACTTCTGTTTTGTTTCGGTGTTTGATAAAAGCATCAGTACCGGAATTCCGTTACTTTTTAACGATAAAAATCGGTAGTTAAATAACCAAAATTCTGAAATTTTGTATTGAAATTTTATGAATTTTTACAATTTAACTACGGATTTTTTTCGATAAAAAGTTACAGAATTCCGGTGTAGACCCAAAAATATTTGACAAAAGATCCGGATGAACTGATAATCAATATATTGCTGATGACACTATGTTCAATTGCTGCCTTATAAAAGTTGTGAAATCGAGTTTAGCATTTTTGCCCACCCTTTATGATATGGCAACACTGTGTTAGTTTAACACCATTACGGAGCGTACGAAACACAGAGAGGGTTGGGTTAGTCGAACTGTTAGAGCGAGAGGAGAGCGCGCGCACGAAGCATAACCCCATAACGAAATCAACAAAAAATGTTGCAAACATTAGTTATTGATGGTTTTTTTTTTTGTTTTCAAGCTTTCACCATGAATTGTTTCAATCGTTTCAAAGTTTTTGGATTAAATAAAATAAAACTGAAACTAAATTTAATAAAATTACCTTTTTTTAAGTAGATTTCTTGTGGAATATTCCAGCAAATTGTTGATAAAACTATTTATTGAGCAATATATGTATGAATATTTTGTTGTACAATTGATTTTTTGCTTTTTTTTTTTTTTGTTTTTATATATTACACTATTTATTATTCTCTTTTTGTACGCTTTGCTTCGTTTCACTTATACACATGTAGACAATTTGTATTATGCTCTCTTAAACATTTTCGATGTAAGAAAATTATTTATACGTTTTTTTTTGTTAGCTTTTTATTGTATTGAACTCAACACTTTTGGCTTTCAAGATTTTTTTTGTTGATATTTTCATTGAAGACTGATGAAATGCTATTTGCACGGAATATTTTTTGAATATTCTGGTGGTATTTTAAACGATTTGTCATCGAAAGTAAAATCGATTACTTGCACTTATACGCTGACATTTTGTTGTCATTTGGATCACGATTTACGCTCGCAATGGTAGAAGAGGAGCCAGACGGACGCACTAACACCTTTGATTCAGCCATATAAATGGCATATTTTTCATCTTGATAATGAAGATGATGTGCATGATGATGATGATTATTGCTTTTGCATTCCCATAAATACCTACATATACATACATATGACTGTGGGATTTTTTTTACTCTCTTCTTCTTTTGTTATTATTTATTTAACAAATTCTCACTTCCGAAACTGGAAAACGATGATTGTGCAAACCACACAAATCAACCTTTCGAAACGCATTTAGGGTATTCACTTGACTGAATAAACAAAACACAAACTTTCGATTCACGATTCTACTTATGGGCAATGCGATGCGTTGTTGCGTTTCGTTTCGTTTCGTTTCTTAGATTTCTATTCACTTTTGATTATGTATTTTTTCTTCTTTCATTTAATTTCACTGTTTTTCTTTCGTTGAAAAACCCTCAAGACCTCGAAGAGCAGCACAAAACACAAGCAAATTATGACATTTTCTAGTGGCATAAAAAATCAGCTGTAACGTTATTTCACTCGTCGCACACTTGTACTTAGTAGTAGAAAACAACCAGCCCGTACTCCAAAAGAGTATTTTCTCGACTGAATTTCGTAGTTTCGCATACGTTTCATTTTGCCGCACATTCTCATCGCCGCCATCATCATCATCGCTGTTGCTGTCGCTGTTGTTTTTGTTGTGTTGTATCGTGTGTGGTTGGCGACGTCGTCGTCGTCGTCATCATCATTGTTGCCAGCTGCTCCAACCCATTCACATCCACTACAACCCAACACAACAACAAACAGCTTCGCATAAACATTTGCATGTTTTCGATTGTATTATATGTTTCCCTATAAATCTCTCTTAGCTTTTGTTGTTACCTTAACTTTCGTGCATTTTCCCTTATTATCTTGTCAACATATTTCCCCAAAAACCTTGTAATCTCTAAAATTTCCTCTAAACATAATAAATAAATAAATTAATGTTTTCTACATTTGTTTTCCTATTTTTTTTGTTTTGCATTATTTATATACTTTCGCATTTGTTTATTTTTCAATGTTTGTTTTGATTTCTTTTCTTTTTATTTAAAACAGCTCCCCATTCTCACAAACACATATAATTCCAATCAACTGTTATACTCCCCACCTAAGGAAAGCAAAAAAACATTGATTTCGCTTATAAACAAGCAACTTTTGCTTCACCAGCAACATGTAGCTTGAACAAGAAAATGTTGCTAACACAAGCTCACGCCTAAGATTAGGCTTTACATTTTAGAACAATTCAATATTCATAATTCAAATAAAGACGGGTAAATCTGTATAAACAAGTTAATTTCTAGCAAAGAAAACATTTAGCAAGTAATTTAGAATTATATGAATGCGGGTCTCAAAAAAAACCGAAATGAATTTGACATAAATTTCAGATTAATTTGACTTGAATTTGACATGAACTTGACCAGAATTTGACTTGAATTTGACATGAACTTGACCAGAATTTGACTTGAATTTTATTTTGAATTTGTCTTGAATTTGACATACACTTGACTTCAATTTGACTTGAATTTGGCTTGAAATTGATGTGAATTTTATTTGAATTTGAACTGAATTTGACTTGAATTTGATTTGATTTGATTTCAATTTGACTTGAATTTGACATGAAGTTGACCAGAATTAAACTTGAATTTGTCGTAAATTTCAGTTTAATTTGACTTGACCAGAATTTGACTTGCAGTTGACGTGAATTTGATTTGAATTTGACTTGAATTTGTCATAAATTTCAGTTTAATTTGACTTGACCAGAATTTAAAATGAATTTGACTTGAATTTGATATGAACTTGACCAGAATTTGACTTGAATCTGATTTGATTTTGACAAGCACTTGACTTGAATTTGGCGGGAATTTGACTTGATATTGATGTGAATTTGACTTGAATTTTATTTGAATTTGACATGCACTTGACTTGAAGTTGACGTGAATTTGATTTGAATTTGACTTGAATTTGTCATAAATTTCAGTTTAACCAGTTTCAGTTGACCAGAATTTGACTTGAATTTGACTTGAGTTTGATTTTGAATTTGATTAGAATTTGATTTGAATTTAATTTGACTTGACCAGAATTTGAAATGAATTTGACTTGAATTTGATATGAACTTGACCAGAATTTGACTTGAATCTGATTTGAATTTGACAAGCACTTGACTTGAATTAGACTTGAATTTGGCGGGCATTTGACTTGAAATTGATGTGAATTTGACTTGGATTTTATTTGAATTTGACATGCACTTGACTTGAAGTTGACGTGAATTTGAATTGAATTTGACTTGAATTTGTCATAAATTTCAGATTAACCACTTTCAGTTGACCAGAATTTGACTTGAATTTGATTTGAATTTGAATTTGAATTTGATTAGAATTTGATTTGAATTTGATATGATTTGATTTCAAATTGACTTGAATTTGACAAGAACTTGACTTAAATTTGTCTTGAATTTGAGTTGAAATTGATTTGAATTTGATTTGAATTTGACTTGAATTGGCTTGAATTTGTCTTGAATTTGACTTGAATTTTATTTGAATTTCACTTGAACTTGACTTGACTTTGACTAGACTTTGACTTGAATTTCATTTAATTTGATTTGAATTTGACAGGAACTTGACTTAACTTTTGCCTTGGTGTTGACTTCAAATTGAATCAAATTGGCATTCAGTTCAGGTGAATTTCAGTTTAATTTGACATGAATTTACCATGAACTAGACTTGAATTTGATTTGAATGTAAACTGAGTTTGATTTGGATTAGACTTGAATTTGATTTGAAATTGACTTGAATTTGATATGAATTTGACTTCAACTTGATTTGAATTTGACTTGAATTTGGCTTGAATTTGACTTGAATTTGACTTGAACTTTATTTTAATTTGACTTGAATTTGATTTCAATTTGACTTGAATTTGACATAAATTCGCCTTGAATTTTTGAATGAATTTGACTTGACTTGGCATTCGTGTCAGTTGAATTTCAGTTTAATTTGACTTGAACTGACCATGAACTAGACTTGTATTTGACTGGAATTTAACCCGAATTTGATTTGAATTAGAGTTGAATTTGATTTGAATATGAATTGAAATTGACTTAATTTTGACATAAATTTCATTTGAATTTGACTTGAATTTTTGAATGAATTTGACTTGAATTTGCATTCGTTTCAGATGTAGTTCAGTTTAATTTGACTTCAATTTACCATGAACTAGACTTGAGTTTGACTTGAATTTAACCTGAATTTGACTTGAATGTGACTTGAAATTGATTTGATTATGACACAAATTTCAGTTGAATTTGACCTGAATTTTACTTGACTTTGACTTAAATTTGAATTAAATTTGACATGACAGCAAGTCAAATTAAAATATAACAAGAAAAATTTTAAAACAATGTTGTTTGTCGGACCAATGGGACTCATAGGGTCCAAACACGGGTGTCGAGAGCGATTTAAAAAAAATCAATTTTGAAGAACCTTTTTTATAGAATACTTCAAAATATGAGGAAAAAATAAAATTTTTCCATAACTTGCTTTGTTATCGAGTTATCGGAAATTAGTATATTTTATTTTCCCCCTTATTTTTAAGTTTTTAGTGTAGTGTTTTCTCTGGGGTAGTTCCAACACCGCACGCTGAAAAATAACGGCCTATCTAACATATTTTCCCAAACATATTCTGCAGAATCCATGTAGATGTTTGGAACACAATTCAAACATTCATGTGTTTGCAAGTCCCAAACTTACTTGTATTTAAATGCAAACACAATAATGTTTACTGACAAACATGTATGCTTTTACGTGGAAACATATGCGGTCTTCATCCCAAACATCCATATATACGTGGAAGCATTCGCGTGTTTCCCCCAAACCTACATACTTATGGAAACATTCGAATTTATATATATAATAATATTCAGAAACGAATTATTTTTCGATTTCAAAATACATATATGTATTAATTAAGTTTAACAATATAAAGCCACATTGATAAATAATTATTTGAGACACAATGATTAATATGTTATAATATATGTGTTTGCGAACCACATATATTTATCTTTGTGATACAAATACAGCTGTGTTTGTTGCACTGTCTATGCACTCTCGAAAGCAAGAGAATAGAAGAGTGACAACGAGAGAGTCTATCTTGTAAGTGTGGATCTGTAGTTTTGCATTCGTCTCTCAGTCAGTGAGTCATAAATATTCCTGATTGTGCGTGTAAATTGCAGGTGAAGTGTTTTTTTATTTTGCCTGATTTATTGCGTTTTCGTTTCATGTATTCAGTTTTCAATGGTTGATCGGACAGAGGATATCAAAAGCGCTTGATCAGTGAAAAAGAATAAACGAAGACTTGGACGGTTAAATGGTTTGTGATTTTACTTTGGTTTATGTGTATGTGTTTCGCAAAGCCCTTTGTCTTGTCGAGCCTTTACTGAGAAAATCGGAAAGGCGGACCATTTGTGAAATAAGTGTAATAAAAAAACACAAGAAATTAAACCACGCTTGGCTTGCATGAACTTGATTTGTATATAAATATCTTGTTTGTGTTCCAACGCATAGCTGAAACCTTCTGAAAACAAAAACGTGAGAGACAACAAAGAAAGGAGAAGCAAAAGAGCAGCAGATTCTCATTTCATGAAAAAAAACAAATAATGCATTCAATGCAAATAAATGTAAAAAAGGACGTTTTTTGTATTAAGTATTTACAAATGTGGATTTATATTGTTAAAATTAATTATAATAAATAATACATACATATATATTGAAGTCGAAGAATAATTCGTTTCTAAAAATTATTATACTTGGGAGGAAATTCGCATATATTTCCACGTAAGTATATGTAGGTTTGGTGAAAACACGCAAATGCTTCCACGTAAGTATATGGATGTTTGGGATGAAGAACGCATATGTATCCATGTAAAATCATACATGTTTGTGAGTAAACATGATACTGTTTGCATTTAAATACAAGCAAGTTTGGGACTTGCAAACATATGAATGTTTGAAGTGGGTTCCAAACATATACATGGATCCTGCAGAATATGTTTGGGAAAATATGTTAGAGAGACCGTTTTTTTTTCAGCGTGTTCCAATTATATTGTGGATTGCCGCAAATCCTTTAAAATCGTTCCATGACCATGTAGGCTGGTTATCCATCGCGAGTAATGTCTTCGTCGGATTGCCGACGTTGCCGCCTTTAGTCTGTTCAGCCACTCTAGTGGTAACAGGTGGAGAATAAACCCCAGCCTTCGCCAAGAATGATTCAGGCAGATTGCCGTCATTTCCACCATTAGTCAGACCAGTAAATCTAGCGATAATAGGTGGAGGGTAAGCCTCAGACACACAGTTGGCTCCCGAGATATACTCCTTTATCATTCTCTGTACCTTTGACAAAAGACTCAGGTGGGAGGAAATTTTCCAATACCAGCCAATAATCGACGAAGCGGTAGATCAATATTGAGCAGACAACCCCACATTTTCAAACCACACAAAGACAGATTTATCGACATTTATTACCAGCCCATTTCCCTCAACTCACATAAAGGGGCTGCTACTGCAACCCATGACCCCACATTTCGACATCTAGAAGGTCGTCAACATATGCGCGATGTGTCTGTTTACTCCAGCTCAACAGGAATACGATACAATACCAAAGTCAAGATGCCGTCGCCTAGTAGGTTTGTGTCGCGTAAATAATCTAAAGATCCAGTGGGGCAATCCAGAAAGACACTGTTAACCCGCTAATAGGTTTGTGTAAATGAATGTGGTTTGTATCTTTGCTAGTTAAATTGGGAATTTATATTCACGGACATAGGATTCAGATGCATTCTTAAAGCTACCAAAAAAACTAATTCCAAACCTTCCTCGTTATAGTTCTTATTATGTTTTGTTGAAGTTTATAAGCTGTGATTTGCTCTAGCCGCATTAAAGAGCATTCTACAAAATTTTCTAAGGATTTAATACTCCTTGCTGCACCACAGATCTTAAGATAGCAATAGCCAGATTAGAGCATCTCAGAGAAACGGATTGCGGCACGAACATCTACTAAAAATGGTCCACCTTTACCACTACAAAGAGTGTACAGAAGAACTCACGGGCTTAAGTGTATGACCAGAAATGGGTCATGAGGTGCCCTTCATTCGATTCCTACTTCCCCCAGCCCTATTTTAGCTAGTAGGTTTGTGTAACAAAGATAAACAACGTGACTTCAAACCCTGGTTCCGACTGTGTATATTTTTTTCTAATGGCAGAAAATAATCCTGATCTCTATAGCTCAAAGGAAACTGGGAAATAATTCTGAGAAATAATTTCAGATCGAATAATATATATATATATCCAAAATATAAGTCCTAGCTCAAGTACTATATAAAAGCTTAAATATGACAAAATTCATTTTATGTGGACTATGTTTAATCGAACTGGTTGGCGAAATATGTTATCTTCGTTTTGTAAGGTCCCCGACCCCCCCGGCGTTGTCCGAGACCGGATAAGGAAGTAAGTATTTTTAATGGAAACAGCAAAATGACAAAATTATCTACCACTTGGGCTAAGATTTGTCATTTGGAGTATTCGGACAGATATAGTGAAATTTTATGGCGATAATTTTGAACACGCCCCCCGTCATTTTGGGGCAGTTTTTTGCGAGTTTTCAAAAAAAAAGGAAAAATTATGGTTATACGTGAGAGTTTAGGGGGTTAATTTGTTCCACAAAAATGTTTATCTGAATCTTTTCTATAAAACTTCTGAACAAATTTTGTACCTCTGAAGTAAGGAACACACAATTTTGCATGCCGATATGTTGCAGGAAAGTTCCGAGGGGCGGAAACTTTGACCAAACCGAAAAAAAAAATTTTTGATCAGATTTAATTTTCTAATTTTCAGTTACAATTTTTGGTCTCCTCGTCAATGTACTGAGCGTCGTGTCAAGTAATCCCCCCATTATAATGTCCGTCATTATCGTTAACGTTGGAAAACCCATAGGCATGCCCTCTCCCTGTTCATAAAACCTGTCCTCATATTCAACATAACATGTATCCTTGATACAAAACGATAGTAATCCCATCAATATATCCTGTGGTATAATCGTGTAATCCGCAATTTTACATAATTTTTCCTCTATGGTCCTTAATGCCAAATCCACGAGCACACTCGGAGAAAGATTGACCACATCAAACGACATTAATATTTCGTCTTGGTCTACTCTCAACGTCCCCATCCTGGATTTGAAATCAATTGCGTCCCCAACATTATACTCAGAGGTACTCGTCACATCTTCGAGTATTTCAACCATAAATTTGCAAAGTGCATAACCAGGAGCATTTATGGATGAGCAAATAAGTCCCAAAGGATTCCCCTCTTTATGAATCCTCGGCAAACCATAGATTCTGGGGGCTGTAGATGTTCCCGTGCTTAATTTCTTCCTCGTGGGCGCGTCAATTAACCCTTCCTTGAATAACACTGAGCAACAGTAGGTTTCGGGCCTCAACCAAACCAAAAAATTGTGAAAGTACTTGGACGTGGTATTACAAAACCCCGCTCGGTTTTGCCCCTATACGTAACAATTATTTTTACAGGCCGAAGAAAATTTTGTAGGTGGGTCAGGGTCCTATTTCGTATTTTACTTCAATAAATCCTAAAAAACTGGAAATATAGGATTACAACCTTTGAAAATATTGTAGCTATTTCCCAATTTCACAATTCCCTCTCACATATGTATTTCTAAGGAAAAGTTCACTGTTAAACGATTATTTCACGAAACGTCATAAAAAATTGCACATATTTTGTATATTTTCACATTACTTGCCTAACGATAAAAAAAAATTGCGGTAGCTGTCTTGTAGTTCATAAATTTCTTGTTAACTTTTCTAAATACACTAATCAACAAAAATTATATTTAGAGCTTCATAATTGGTGTGGAAATGCTACGTTTATCCATGTTCTTTAAATATTCACCTATATAGTATTCAAAATTAAACAAATTACAAATTAATACCAATTCAGAAATTTGAAATTTTTTAAAATTTTCGCTCATAATTTCTATACGAGCGTTTTAGGATTAATTGAAGTAAAATCTGAAATAGGGCTCTGACCCATCTCCAAAATTTTCTTCGGCCTGTAAAAAAAAATTGTTACGTATAGGGGCAAAACCGAGCGGGGTTTTGTGATACCACGTCCAAGTACTTTCACAATTTTTTAGTTTGGTTGAGGCCCGAAACAAATTCCTTTCATTTGTGTCACAGTGTAATCTATCCACTAGTCTGTCGTTCCCCTCCTGTAGACTTAACCTCGGATCTCTTAACGTTCCCCTCCTGTAGACTCTGAACTAGATATGAATATTTCCCATCATCTTCCTATATTCGCCCCTCGATTACGCAACTGTCGTTCTCTCTTTGTCGGCGCTCATGATGAGAATATCTCACCGTTCGCCCCCAAAAATTGTGTCGTGCGACCCACTGTGCCTAAAATAATCTTATCCCCCATGTCCAATTTTGGTTTGTAAATACAACTTAAAAGGTACTATTTCTAAGAAGAAGTACTTTCTGTAAGAAAGAGCCATAAGAGTATTTTTTTACAAAGAAGTACGTTTTTTAAGAACAGGTACTTTTTCAAGAACTGGTACACTTTGTAGGAAAAGTTTTTTTTTTTAAGAAAATGTACTTATGTATTTTCAGAAAGACTACTTATGCCAAGAAAAGGAAAGGCATTATTTTATTTTCAATAAAAGGTACTTTTAAGAAAAGTAATTTTTGTACGAAACGGTATATTTTTTAAGAGAAAGTATTTTTTGGAAACTGGAAAACGCACAGCTCAGTGATTGTGAGAAGCTCTCCCCTATCCCTTTATGGGATGTAATGGGAAACCATTTATTTATTGTATTTATTTTTTGAAGAACACGCTTTTTTTAAGAAATGAGAATTTTTTTTGAATTGGTCCTTTTTTTCTAGAAGAGATAAGTTTTTAAGAGTAGGTACTTATTTAACGAAAAGTACTCTTCACAAAAAATGTACTCTTTAAAGAAAATGTGGTTTTTTAAGTAAAGGCAATTTTTTGTAATAAAATGTACTTTTTTAAGAAAATGTACTTATGTTAAAAACAAAATTTTTTAAAGAAAATGTACTTTTTGTAAGAAAATTTACTTTTTTTAAGAAAAGGTACTTTTTATAAAAATATGAACAGTTTTTTTTTTGAGAAAATTTACTTTTTTTAAGAAAAGCACTTATGGAAGAAAATTCTCTTTCTAAATTTACTTTTTATTGGGTTCAAACTACAAAATAGAGCGCGGGTCAATAAGTCCGTAACTTCTTGAATAAAACACAGTTCTTTTTTTGGAAAAAAAAATTATTTTTCAACATAATCTCCTTTTAGCTCAATACACTAAGTCCAAGGTTTCTCCAATTTTTGTACGTTGGAGCTAAATCTCTTTCCACCGAGCCATTTCTTTAGTTTTGGAAATATGAAATAGTCACTGGGGGCTAAATCCGGAGAATATGGCGGAAGAGGTACCAATTCGTAACCCAATTCATGGAATTTTGCCATTAAAACTACACAATTGTGCACTTGTGCATTATCTTGATGAAAACTAACTTTTTTCCTGGTCATATGGTGTCGTTTTTTTAAATCCTCGTTAAATCGGTCCAATACATTGGCATAATATTCGCCGTTTATTGTTTTTCTCTTTTGAAGCTTAGCGATGTGGATTATCCCGCGTGCATCCCAAAAAACTGTTGCCATCACCTTATTGACCTGCAAACTTACCTTGGCCTTCTTTGGAGCCGATTCACCCGGAGAAACCCATTGTTTAGACTGCTGCTTAGTCTCCGGAGTGTTGTAATGGATCCATGTTTCATCCACAGTTACAAAACGCCGCAAAAACTCCTTCGAATTGCGGTTAATCAACTCCAAACAATCGTTTGAAATTGTCACACTATTACGTTTATGGTCAATTGAGAGCAAACGCGGCACCCATCTTGCAGACAGCTTTCTTAAACCCAACTGATCATTTAACATCGAAACCAAACTGCTATATGAAATGCCTATGGCATTAACAATCTCACGGACTTTTACTCTTCGATTCAGCCAATACCATATCATGGATTTTTTCGACATTTTGGGGTGTATTGACCTCAATTGGGCGTCCAGAACGTTCAGCGTCATTTGTACTTGTGCGACCACAACGAAAGTCAGTAAACCAGTTTTTTTACCATTGAAATCGATGGTGCAGAGTCCCCATAGTATTTATCAAACATTCCTTGGTCTGATTGACGGTTTTTTTTTCGCAAAAAATAATGTTTTATGGGCACTCGAAATTCACTTTTTCCATTTTAAAAAAAATGCACGAGGTTGTATGTTGTGAACAGCTGTTAAACGCAAAGTAAATGACAGAACTTGCTCAAATTTCTATTAACAGGTGGTATTTGATGGGAGCAGTGTTGCATTTTACAGGTGGTACTTGATGGGAGCAGTGTTGCATTTCAAATAACTACGAGGGAAGTTCGAAAAGTCACGGGCTTATTGATCCGCCCTCTATACTAAATATTGGTTAAAGGCTTCCCATTAAACAAGAAATTTACCAACATATGTGAGACAACTAGTTAGTCTAGACACAAACCAAAGCAAAAGTAAACAATATTGTTGATAATAGTGGGATGTAGCATAATAGCGTTAAAACAAAAGTTGTTCAATTTTTTTTCATTTATCCCTATCCCTATCCCGCAACGTGTGATATGGAACTTCGTTCCAATCAAATAATAAATTTAAAAAACGTGTTTGTTATAGAATAAGGCCATTCACACGAGATATTGAGGGAGGAGAGAAACCCCGACGATGGCTGACAATTGCAATTAGTGGTAATGTGAAAAAGACGGTCGCTGACCTAAAACGCTAAAGCGCTGATTAGAAGAGTCACAAACTTTGAAACGATCGTCCGCCAACGTGAGTTCAAACTCTGCGGCACTATACGTACACAAGTTGGGCATTACGCTGAGCTCATCATGATTGGGATACCTTCTTTTACAAGTTGGATATTACGCTGAGCTCATCGTGACTGGGATACATTTTTTTTTAATCATGGTAACAGCTGCATCATGTAGGTTGTTCCCAATGAATTGAATCTCACCTTCTGCAATCCCTACTAAGGAAACTCAATCATATTCTAAGGCGTATTTTAAATTCGAACTTTTATTCGTTGGCTATATCTCTTGACTAAGCTCTCCCTAATTCCTGCATGCCATGTAATGGGAAAACATTTTTTTTATTATTTATATCTTTTTCTCTCTGTAGGAAGATTAAATTATAAATATTCCGTAAATGTTAAAGTACAATCCAACTTCAACCAATTTAAAAAGGTGTTGACATTGGTGGAATCCTAAAAAACGTAGCAAATATCATTAAGATTGCATAACTGTTGGGCTCTTAAACAACTTCAAATGAATTAGAAGTAGGGCAATGCTAAATCTATCCAGATTTGTACTCTCTACCAATCTGTACAACACATAATGGGTTTAACGCATTTATTTATATATGGCACACAGAGGCGAATTTAAGGGGGGGCGCACCGGGCGCGCGCCCGTGGCCCCGCAGTTTTGGGGGCCCCATGACTTTATCAATCTTCCTATAATAAGCTAAGTCATACAAAAAGGGTCCAGAAATCAAGTTTTTCTTCTACATATAAAAATTAAAGTGTTTATTTTTCTACCAAAATATCCATTAAATATTAAAACAAGGACCAATCTTTATCAAATGCTGCAAAAAAATTTACCTATAATGGTCCAGAAAACTAAAATGGAACTTATTTATTGAAAATTTCATTTTCATGAACTTTGAACGCCCACTATGTTTGTGAAGCCAATCTATAGTCCTCCTGTTGTAACGATGTTTATCTTTATTAATTTTGAATTATAAAATTAAATACTTATATTTATGTCATTACAAATAATTAGTATCAAGTGGCATTCGAAATAAATTTGTTTTTAAGACTTTAAATCATTTAAAAATTTTCCTCCCAATTGTATTGCAACTTTCCTCACGGTGTATTATTTACAAACTGTACCAAGAGTTTAACAATTAAAACTGCATGATAAAAATATTGTTACAAATCATTCTCGTGAATTTTAAATAACATGTTTCAGAAGGCAATGTTTAAAAACTTATTTATTTATCTGCAATCTTTGTTTTTTGAAACATAATATGAACAATGAAACGCCATTTATCAGACGCTGAAAAAAGAAAAGTTAAAAAACAATATGAAGAAGTTATCAACCAATAGAAGGGAGCATTAGATAAATTTATGATCACTCTAGGTAATTCCGTGGACACAAAAAAACAGATGCACTTACAGCTTCCACCAGCCGACAAAATGAGTTTGCTGACACTCTTGGTTTAGAAGAAGGCATAAGTGAAATATCTGTAGAGTAGACAAAGGCAGGCACGATATGCCGATGGAAAATATCGATAGTAAGTCGCAAAATATTTCACTGGAAATAAAATTAATGTGGATTTATACGGCAATAGTCAAAACAATACTTCTCTATGGCATCGAAGTTTGGTGAAGGTCCCTCCAAAAGAAATATATTCTGAATTCCTTGATGAAAATTCAAAGATCAGCACTGATTAGGGTTAATGGGGCAATGGGCATGACGTCAGGTACTGCACTTAGCGCTATACTGAACATCTTTACTCCTGATATCATGGCCGAATCGGCAGCCGTTACATCCCTCGTGAGAATCAGAGATTGTGGCGTTTTGATATCGGGACATTAAGGACACACTGAATTACTACACCGGATCAACTCTATTCCCGTAAACACGGACTACTGTATACTCTACCTTCTACCAGCGACAAATCTAAGGACTTCTATTCCGAACAGGAATACCTGGGAAAAGTCACTGAAAGGGGATACCAGTAGTATCAGATTTTTCACGGATGGATCAAAGTTGGACGAGCAACTGGGCTATGGGGTCCATTCACCGGACCTAAATATAAATATCTCCTTCAAGCTGCCTGATCACTGTAGTGTATTTCGGGCGGAAAATTACCCCCAAACTGGAGGTTGCTGAACTACCGAAAAGTAGTGTCACAACCTTCCGGAGAATACGTATCTACACAGACAGCCAGGCTGCCATCAAATCCCTGGAAGCCATGTTTGCTACGTCCCTCACGGCGAAAGAATGTCACTCATCACTTAGGGTGATGGCAGAGTATTTTGACATCAGGCTCATGTGGGTGCCGTGACACAGTGACATTCCAGGCAATTGCGTAGCGGATGCGTTAGCTAGACAGGGCACTACGGCACAGGTTCTTCCGGCAAAAGAAGGTGTTAGTATGCCAGTCTCTACCTGCCGTTTGCAGATCAGGCAGTGGGCCATAATATGTTCAAGGACAAGTGGAGACTTACTTCAGCTTGCAAACAAGCCAGGGTCCTCTGGCCACAGGTGGACAGGAAGAGGACTAGGCAACTACTTAACTTGCCGAGAGGCAGGTTATCCACAATGATAGGAACACTTACGGGACAGGGCAGGTGTCACAATGGGCTTACATAGCCTAAGTGTGCTAGACAGCGTGCTGTCTTGTAGCCTTGCCAACCAACCAAATAAAATTAAAATACATTTTCTCTGGCCTAATGTATTAAGAATAGAAATGGTTGAATTTCTCATTTGTAATAAACTAATAAACATTGGCCATATTGGTCAAATTAAATCGATATATAAACACGGTGATTGCATTTTTATAGGAAATCGTTGAGTGGAGAATGTGAAGAAATAACGTGGATAATTTTTTCCGAAACATCCAAATCTATATATTGCTATCCATGAAAATTATTTTTGGGCTCAAAATCCAAGTTGACAACTGGGTTTCAAAATTGGAAACATATTGGAGCTACTTTGTCCGACCATAAAAAATCAAAGCAGCATGTCGCCTCAATGTGGACACTCTACAAGCGCTCCATGGTTTCAAATTTCGTCAATGCACAAAATGCGAAAATTGTAATGCAAAACGAAAGGTTTTGGAGAAACATTTTACGAAGATTTGTATCCACAATAAAATTCCTTGAAATTGAATGTACAGGACATAACGAGAGTTAAAGATCTTCCAGTATGATGGTTTTTTAAAGTCATACTTGCACGAATACAGTTGGGCGAATCATTACTTTTACATTAAGACTTGTAGTTATAGCTTCCATAAGGTCTTATTTGTTTAAATTTCCAACTTTATGATTTTGGTCTTACCCATAAAGTTTGTTCTAAAAAAAGTTGCAATTTTTGTTTATTTTATCACTGTTTACTTACACGTCTGTCTCGCCTTGCATTCAAATACAAACTAAAAGCTCAGCAAACTGCAACGCGTCAATTGTCCATCCAAGATATAATTGATAAGGTAGAACTACAAAACATCGAAAAATGCCTACCAACCAAATCTACGCACACTTTTGTGATGGTTTGGTTTTCCCAAATATAAAATGTGTGACTAATTTTGTCGGCAGGGCGAAGTCTGCCGGCTCAGCTAGGAGTTTAGATAAAAAAGCCATAGATATGAAAGAAACTTTTTCAAATGTGGAAATTATTTTAAAAATATTTTATACCATGCCAATCTCAAACGATTCTGGAGAAGGATCATTTCTTGTCTTAAAAGAGTAAAGAATTATTTAAGAAATTCAATGACAGAAAGAAAGACTCAATACTATTGCTGTATTGCATATAGGTAGTGATTTACTTAAAATTATTTATATTAATGATATAATTTACAAGTTTGCAAGCCAGAAAGATAGAAAAAATTTTCAGCATTTTAATTAGTACTTAAAGTAATTAAAGTACGTTTTTAAGGTTTATAAAATTTTGAATTATTTCAACAAAAATGTGGTTATTTTTTGATTATTTTTGAGGGGCCCAATATTTATTCTGCGCCCTGGGCCACATCCAACCAAAATCCGCCTCTGATGGCACAAACTCACCCAGACTTAGCTGTTACTCACTGAAGTTGCTAGGTATCAGAGAGTCTCAAGTAAAATAGAGTCCCAGTCCCCAGTCTCCCAGTCCCCTGGCTACAAACTATCCAATGGCCACAATTCGCACAACACCCCATATTAAGAGTTTGAGTAGATAACCTTCAGTTAAATTATTCTTGCTGTGAAAGCACATATTATGTTTATATTCGGCTATTACCACAGATTACAACTGTTTCTCGTTAATTACCGCCTATTATTACATATGATGCGCCTCATATCGGATATAACATTGTATTCTCTTATCACCCATGATTCTTTTCTTTCGGTAGTGTCTGCGTTTTATGTTAATTCGTCGGACATTCATTTAAGCAAATACTAGTTAACGAAGCAATTTTAAGACGATGTGGGTGTAATCAATCATATGTCTAGTAATTAGTATTACTCATACGTTATGCGTTGCATATAATTATATTACTTATACGTGATGATACCTTACAAAATATTACTTTCCCATTACAACACATGTGAGTATAAGATACAGCTCGTCACAATGAGTTGGCTGAGCGCTTTCTATTATTAAACTCACTGATTGTGACGTACTCTTTTAAACCGTTTGGGAACTGTTTTAGTGAAGCAAATAATTCAATAAAGTCGACATCACTATTCGAGCTGATAGTCCCCGCCACTATGCAAGGTGATTATCGCTGGAAAAAAAATTAGGGGAATGGAACTCACGTTATCATTCCCAACAATCCAGCACATTATGCTTAAATGCTTAAATGTCCTAAGTCTCCAGTACCTGATTCCATATTCCAGTCTCACTTCCAGCGGACCCCCACTAGTAACAAGTTAGTTTCTATGTTCGAATAAATTGCACTAAACCTTTGATCTCACCGGAAGGCTATTTGCCTCATATCCAAACCTTTATAAAAATCATCCCTCCGAAAACTTCAAGCACACAAACATGAGAAGTATCAATGATACTTATTACTCTGGTCTAAGATATCAAAGCCAAATATATTGTCGCCTTCATTGCTGGTATTCTGACCCACTCGAATGTAGAATGGGTCACGCTGGTGATATTATTTCGAGCAGCACAAGTAATGTTGATGATAACATTGAACAGAACTACGTTAATGTCACCAGCAAGCAAGCTCAAATGGCCAAGGAATTGCTTATGGAAATGGAACGTTCACAAATTGCATACAATTTACCAAGAACAAATTTTCTAATCATCGAAAACAATATATTTAAATAAAACTGACCATACTACTACACCACAAATTGTCTAACTTCTTATGTATTTATGGGGAACTAAAGCACGGGCAATTACTCGATGGACAAATTGACAATTCCTGGGTAATTCCACTATACGAGATGACCGTCGCAGAAAGAAATTGAAGATGGACTGTGTGGGAATTAAATATGCATAAAAATCCCACATGCTAAATATATCGCCCCCGACGGTTATGATATGTGTTCGAGCTTTTAATTCAATTCCATTAATTCACTTCATTTCATCTCATTTCAGTCAAATTCACAATTCAATTCACAATTCTCTTCTCTTCTCTTCTCTTCTCTTCTCTTCTCTTCTCTTCTCTTCTCTTCTCTTCTCTTCTCTTCTCTTCTCTTCTCTTCTCTTCTCTTCTCTTCTCTTCTCTTCTCTTCTCTTCTCTTCTTCTCTTCTCTTCTCTTCTTCTCTTCTCTTCTCTTCT